>BCLG01001687.1:53083-82033 GCA_001602295.1 Zoysia matrella | reverse complement strand
TTGGACCACTGCCCACAAAACAGATTAGCCAACAAACGGGATGCGAAGACAAAGGAGCAAAAACCTTACTTCGCCGACCGACGTCTGATTCGGATGGCAGGACGACGCGGAGTCTGGCTCCCCGGCGGAGAGACGACCATGGGTATGGTCCGAGCGGGCTCCACCGCGGCCGCCTCGGTCGCACGAGGTGGCGAGTCCACAAGACTCCCGGAGCTGACGGCCACCGCCCCCAAGGGATCGGTCTTCGCCTTCTTCGCGGCCGATCCCTGCTCCTGCTCTTCGGAGGAGCTCAGACCCTCGAAGGGATCTGATTCCTCGGCAGCGGCGGCGACGGCCGCCTCCGCCAAGGCGACCACACCTTGGCTCGCCGACGAGCCTCCCTCGGCCTTCGAGCCATGAGGCGACGTCACCGCCGGCTTCGCGGGCGAGACGACGGTTCCTGCACCCCTGGACAAGTAGTCCAGGAAGCCCGCCTTCGCCTTCTGTTTCCTGCCGGTTCTCCTCGGATTTGGCACCGCCGTGGGATTGGGCTCGGCCCTCCGCTGAGTCGGCAACACGGCGGAGCTGGTCCCAACCCCGCTGGCGATGATTGCGACCGGCGGACCCTGAATGACACTAAAGTCAGCCCCCGAGGACATATTACGACCAAAACAAAAAGGCTGCACTTACCAACTGGCGATGATCCCTGTCGAGGGGACGCGGCCCCCTATTAAGGCCGTCCTCGGCTTCCTTGAAGACGGCCGAGGTCCGGGCCAGAACCTCCTTGTCGGAGAGAGGCCGGCCGCGGACTTCGCAGATCGCGTCGTCCGGCCCCTCGTATTCCCCGATGCTGTGCACCCGACAGCGCAGCGGCATGATCCGTCGGCGCATGGCGACGCCGAAGACCATCGTCCCGGTCAGCCCTTGGTCTCGGAGGCGTCGAATGGCCTCCAGGTGAGGTCGGATCGTCTCGATCTCGGCCGTCGAGAGCTTCGACTTCCAGGACCCCGTCGCTCGAGGCACCGCATCCTTGAAGGCCGAGAGCTGAGGGTCGGCATTGTTGATGTAGAACCACGACCCCCGCCAGCCCTTCAGCGAGGTCTTCAGGTCAACCTCGATGTACTCCTGGGACTCTCGAGCCCGGAGCATGATGCTCACACCGCCGACGCGCTTGCCGACCCCTGTCTCCTTTGACGTTTGGAGACTGGCGAGGAAGAAGTACCTCCACAGCAGGAGGGTCGGCCGGATCCCCAGATACGCTTCGCAAAGCGTGACAAAAACGGCGGCGTGAAGGACCCCGTTCGGCGCCAGCTGATGGAGCCGGGCGCCGTACTGATTCAGGACCCCGCGGAAGAAGCTGGAGACGGGCAGCCCCAGCCCGCGCTCATGATACGCCAGGAAGCTGACGATCTTCCCTGGCGGCGACGCAGGCACGACGTGGCTCTAGCCGGCCACCCAGCCCGCCGACTCCTTTGGCGGGATCATCCCAACGGTGGTCCACCTCTTGAGCAAAGCGTCATCGACGCACGAAGCTTCCCACTCAGACATTTTGCAGCTGGTAGCGGCAGAAACGAAGGCTGCGACGATCGCCGGGCTCAGCGGTGCTACGAGGGAAGGCAGAACGAACGAACACCTACGCAAAGGGCAAGGACGAAGCGAGAAGGCTGAACAGGGACGCGAAGTTATCGTGCCCCCCCTTTTTTTAAAGGGCTCGAGCAATTACTGTGCCCCCCACGATCGGCCGAGAGGTAACCGTTCGGTCGTGGGGCCGCGACCCGAGGGGCACCCCGGCCATCCACCCGCGACCCGCTGACGAGCGGGCCCGGGCCGCACCTTGCCGCCTCCGCCGCGGACAGGACGGTAACGATTACACCAACGGGACGGTTGCCAGAGCACGTCTGGCAGGCGACGTGACGCGGGCGCACGAACCGCCGCATCCACAACACTATCCGATCGAGAATTCAAATCGACCGCTCGGATCGACTGGCGGTTCGAATTCCTGGACGGCCCGATTGCCCTTCGCGTGGAGGCACGGGAGCCGTCCGATCCCCGTAACCGCAACGGCGGGTTCAAATACGGGGAGGCGACCGAACGAAACCCCCCGCATTTGGCTGGCCGACAGCCAAGGCCGCCGGAGGGCCGAACCATACGTTCAGGCGCTGATCACGGCTAAGCCTAGGCGCGACGCTGATCATGGGCAGGAACCGCATCGAACCGGTCCGTCCTAGGCGTCTCACTGAACGAAAGACCGAAAACGACCTCGGCCCGACCTCTAAGGTCGGAACGATGCGTGCACGCAGAACGAAACCCCTTGCGATCAACCAATCGACAGCCGAGGCCACCGGGCCAAGTCAAACAATCGGACGTTGATCATGACCTCGGTCTAGGCACGACGCCGACCGCGAACCGCACCTCGAAGTCAGCTCTCCAGACGCCCTACCAAGCGTAAGGACCGGGATCGACCTCGGTTCGACCCTAGCCATCAACACGATGCCTGGCCAATTCCCCGGGTCGCTCTAGGACCGGATGACGACCCGGCAGAGCGGTTTTGATAGGATCAACCGCCAACGAAAGGTGGTCCGCATAACAATCCAGCCCACGACCGACCCTTTGGGTCGTCCGAGGGCTCGAGGGCTACGTCCTATGGGCGCGCTCGTGCGCACCCATAGAAACTTGACGAACTTTCGGAACGACCAGCCCGACGCCGCCTCAATCAAAGACCTCGAAGCGGCATCAGGCTCGGGGGCTACTGTCGGGATCACGTACCCCGGGTACCCAACAGATCGCTCCAACGGGAGAAAGTCGGGGGTCGGATGACACGGGCTCCGACCCCTCCGCGACGACCTACGACGGCTATATCATGGCCGCGCAGGGGCGCGAAGACCTCGGGCTCTGAGGATCAACACCCGAGAGCGACCCCCAGGAGGTAGGTACCGCGTTATGGTACATTTACTCTGGGGACCAGCTGCCATCTGTCCCGACGAGACAGGACGAGATTCACTACGGCGACACTCCAGCAGAAAGCTGCGATGACTGCCAGACACGATGGGACAGCACTGTAGCTAGCACAGTAGTGTCGGACGGGTATCACAGTACCCGCCGATGTGCCCGACGCGACGGGTCATGACTACGCCTGGACGGAACGAAGTAATGTCGACAACGACGGAAGGGTCCACCTGTCGGTGAGACGGCAGGATCGCATAGGACCCATTGCATGTAACCTCAAGGCTCTCCTTATATAAAAGGAGGCCCGGGGAGCGATAGAGGGGTAAGTGGAACACCACAGCAAGCACCCCCGATTTTCCCACACTCTAGGTCCTCCCGCGAAGAGAGGCTCCCGTCTTGTAACGTTATCCTTGAGATAATCCGCTCCCTGGACGTAGGATATTACACCACTCGGGTGGCCCGAACCAGGCGAAAAATCCCCTTGAGTCTACCTCAGATTAGGCCATATCGAATCCGAAGGCATACCATCCCTCACGATCGTATATTTACTGTGCCGGTGGTCAGAACGCCGACAATTATAATTTAAAACAAACAAGCCCTTAGTCTTTTGATTTTGATGAAAAGGTCAGAAGAGGTCTACATTTACGATATTGTAGCTCCGATGAGTTTTGACCTCCGCTCGAGAGGATCCCGATCCCTCCGGCTCTGCCTGGCTCCCCACCTCCCCTTGATCCATTAAGCTGGCATCGCCCCCCCGCCCGCGTCCCCTCAAGGCATGCCCAAGGTTCTAAAAATAGTTAAAAACGGTCTGCCTGATCAGTTTTTGTTGTTTTAGATAAATCTGGTTCAGTGCAGTTTCATCAGAACGGTCGGTTTTCAGTCAAAATCGAACCGGAGATGCTTTAGTAAAAACGTTAAGCCAGCTGATTTTTCATCATTTTGAAAATCGTTACAGGACTAATTTTTTAAATCCTAGACATGCCAACTCTTAGGCCATTTTAGGTGTTACAATTTCTAAAAACTATACTCCCTCCGTCCTAGTAAATTATAAATTATTGTGAAGTCATCTAATTTTTTGAAATTATAAGCCATTCTCATTTCTCAATAATTTTTTTTCTTGAGATAAGTTTACTTTACTCTCTCAACTATTAATAGTAGTCCACTTCACTCTCTCACTATAAAACTGGATATTTTACACCTTAAACTATTTAAAACCATCTAAATAACACTCTAAAGTGGTTTTAAACTTGGTTTTGCTTACGTGGTGGTATACATAGGCAATGACGAGTCACTATATTATTTTTTTATCACTTTTTTATTTGTTCACGCTCACACTTGATCTTAAAATTACTATTTATCATCTTCTTCATAATACAAACCTGAAGTATATATTGCCACCTAATTACTGCTCTCATTCCACGACATAATCAAGTAATATTTTTCAATGAAAGAAATACAATATACCAAAAATAATTTTTAAATTGTTCTCACTATATGATCGATATTTATTTATTTTAGTCTAATACAATATTGATGCAATTTGAGATGTTTTAAAACTATTTTTGCCATGTCACTGTCTATGTGTACTGCCATGTTAGGGGGGCTATTTAAACGGTTTTACATAGTTTAGGGTGTAAAATATCCGGTTTTATAATTGAAGGGTGAAGTATTCTAACATCAATAGTTAAAGGAATGAAGTAGACTTATCCTTTTTTTCTTCACAATACTTTTTTATCTTTATTTCTCTATCTTATTTTTAACACATTTCACCTTTTCTACATCTTTAATTCTCGTGTTCGAACTCAAAACGATTTATAAATTGGAACGAAGAGAGTACTATTCAACAAATATGGTTTTAAAAACTAAAGTCAGTAAATACCATAGTATTTCAAATCTGAAGTTATTTTTCAATTTTGAAATAAACCATGACATGTTTGGATACTTACGTTTTTTACAATATTTACATACTCCCTCTGTCCTTTAATTGTTGTCGTCGTTTACTTCTAACTCTGACCATTTGTCTTATTCAAATTTTTTAATAAATATTATATGTAGTTATAATTTCATTTATCATGAGGGCTCTTTGAATCACAAATTAAAATTTACACATTTGAACTAATTTTTTTTGACATTAAAAATAAATGGTGACATCAATTAAAGAACGGAGGAAGTAAAATGCACCAGCTTAGTAGAGTGATCATATCAACTCAAATTGGTAATCAGTGTTGCACGTACCATGCAAAAAGCTCCTACGCATGCAGCCATGGAGGCTGTTTTCACGGGCGGTAGACTTTGCACCCTGAAAAATGACCCACTCATTAATATTAAGATCTTCTAGGAGTATCTCCAACAGCAGCTCTTTCTAAATCTAATAAGATGCTCAAAAAATCTCCAACAACATCTTCCCTGTTGTCCTCCAACTTGTTTGTCTCTATAA
Organism: Zoysia matrella; assembly: GCA_001602295.1. Classification (NCBI taxonomy): domain Eukaryota; kingdom Viridiplantae; phylum Streptophyta; class Magnoliopsida; order Poales; family Poaceae; genus Zoysia; species Zoysia matrella. Next base: position 76,671 of record BCLG01001687.1, on the reverse strand, counting down.
AAATCCCTCTAAACTCAGATACATTTGGGAAATTTTCCTGAGTCCTCAATCCATCCTGTGTACAACTAACCGGTGTCCTGTAAGACCGATTATTAATTTGATATAAATTTAAACTATATTAAGATATATTTAGGGAAGCTGTTTGAAAAAGTGATTAAATTAGTTTCAATTTTTTTACTAGCCCAAAAAACACCTTTTGCACTGATTTTTTAAGAGGGCTGTTGAAAATACTCTAACTCCTTTAAGTACGTCCTACTTCCAGTCAAATAAGCTCCACTTTGGCAGGGCTTATGGAGCGGCTTGTGCTGCAGTTTACGGTACAAGCTGTACCAAACGATGGTGAGAAAAGCGACTCACGCAAGGGTGGCAGCAAAACCTGGTATCCAATCTGAACGTGGAGGCAAAAGCAAAAAAATGTGGCTCATACAGCTTATGCTACTGACTAGCCCAGGAGGTCAGTAAAAAATTACAGCAATCTTTCATGTGATAATCACTTTAATCTGTCAATGAAAAAGAAGAAAAATAAAATGAGAAATAAAATATTTCGGGAACGAGAGAAATAGTGAGAACGGTGGTGCGAAGGGAAAAGTGAGGGTGCCACGGGAAGAGAGAGGTGTGAATTTCGCTCTGTTTAGAAAAAAAAAAAGAGGTGGGGGAGTTTTCAAAACTCGAAAAAACTGAGGTTTTGAGATTATTGTAGTTTTCAAAACTGTAGAATTGGTTGTATCCAAACATCTTTTTATTACTAAAATCATAGTATTTTTTAAAGCTATAATATTTCTCTAAAACTTTTAAAAAACGTTGTATCAAACAGGTTCTTATGTATGGCAAATTGTTGATCGTTGAGTGACGCTTGAATGAATTTTGTACCAGATCTGAAAGCCACTAATGCTCCTGAGTCCTGAACGCATTTCGATGCTGCGGCCAGCTGAACCAGAGCAGCAGCAATGGTGGCTCTGTTCTTTCTTCTACTACCCTGTAGGGCTTATCATTTGAGCCGGTTAAACTGATCCTCACTAATTTGACTTTTTTAAAATGAAAATCTCTACAATCGGTTGAGAACAGTTAGATATTCAAAAAATCAAAATTTGGAAGATATTTGCTTGAAATCTAAGTGAAACCACTCCGGTTTTGCATTTTAAAATTGATACTCAGTTTTATCTGCTTACCCCTCCGTTCACCGATATATCGACTGATTTTTAATTTTTGAAAATTTTAAATTAAAAATCAATCTACTAATGCATACATATGGAGCTAACTGGTTTGTAACCCATGGGCGCCAATACGAGAAGAACACATTCATTACTTCGGACATACATATGGAGCTAGTTTGGTCTTAGGGTACAATTGCTAGCTATATACTGTATAAAATAGGATCCCCGATGCTCATAAAAAAACGATACTCTCCGTTCTTTAATTGATGTCATCGTTGACTTTTAAATTTAACTTTAACCATTCGCTTTATTCAAAAAATTTACTCGAATGTGTAAATTTTAAGTTGTAATTCAAATAACTCTAATGATAAATCAAATTATGACAAAATATATAAAATTTATAAAAAAAATTGAGTAAAACAAATGGTCAAAGTTGAATTTAAAAATCAACGGCGATATCAATTAAAAAATAAAGGGAATATGTCGTAGACGTGTGAGCCAATATAAGTCTGCTTAAAGACACGGTAAATCTCTGTACACCAATTTTGGTCACGAGCTCGTGCTGTCAAAGATGCAAAAGGAGGTGGTCACAGGGGGTAAGGACGCAATGGAGGTGGACAATGACTTCTTCCTTGTGCCCATCATAATTTCAGATCATCATCAGGTATACTTCTTCGTTCAATCTTCTAGCTGCATCATAGTGAATTCCACCATGTTCAACCTAATATCAAAGTTGATCCATTAATAATAAATCAAGATGATGCACATCTGTAACAAAGTTGTTCCAATAAAGGCTATTGTCTGTGGGATTGCGGCCGCGTCTAAGGCGGCAGCGGGAGGTACTATGCCCGGGACATGGAAGCACTCCCACTCCGTCGGACGCGTCCGTTCCAAGCTTGACTGCTCTCCAGTTACCGCCACTGGTTTGTAATCCATCAATTTTTTTCTTCCCCTCCAAGTGCAGAGACCACTATCGTGTGATTGCTATTGAGGACTAGATAATTAAAAATTGTACTGGTAATAAATAGACGATGATTACCAGCGGAGCTCCTTCTCAGCCTTACTAGCTATCTTGTTATTTATTTCACATGAACTGAGTTGTATATACCAACATATTCATATTTTGCCTGACATATTTTGTGTTGGCATGTTGTACTGTTCTTCGAAGTTAGGTGTCGAGAAAAATTTTCCTGGATGGTGCATCCTTCACAAGAAATAAGTTAGATTTGTTGGCTTGTTTCCATTTCTGTTTTATATTTGTATTATGCATAATATCTCTTTTATATTATTCAAATTGTTCATGGCTTTTTAGTCCACTATATGCAAAAATTGCAATCAACATATCTGGTAAGTCAAGCACACATGCTTTTGGTTCACTGGTCATGTTTTTTGTGATTTTGGACAAAGCAATATTTGGGCGGTGCCTGTTGCACGCTCTCCAGCGACAAGATAGAATCTGATTTGCAGGTATGGAGGGCTGGATTTTTCTTCTATTTGTCGAATTAGTCTTGTTCCAAGATCTGTGGCATTATCGCATTACCTGCAAGTTTAGTGGATGTGTAATGGAAAGCATAAATGATTCTTTGAATTTTTATCATTTTGCATAACTTATGATTCTTAGCATTCCCAGCTGTGATATTACAGTTCAAGCATAATTATATGTAATTTCAAATGCATTACGAAAGCATATCTTTTGGTATTATTGAAAATTTTCTGTGTTTTGGACCTGTTTCTAGAATCTGTCTGTCTCCTTCAGTTATAAAGGGCATCAAGCCATCAACCTGATCATCACTCAGGATACATGGGAGGAAAAGAAATTGACGGAATGTCGATGACAGTGGAGTCTAGAGAACATAGTGTTTCTGAGGCTACCAGTAGAGAGAATTCTGATGTGTAATTTGACATGCTTATGGCCCAAGTCAGGAGATAAAAAAAAATTGTAACTGAATAAAGCACTAATCCAACTGTTGCCAGATGTTCACAGTCTTCAGTTCATGTGAATGTTTTCTGATAGGAACCTGAACTAACTGAAACAAATGACCATGTATGATGAACTCATTCTAACAGATGATGTTTCATCATTTTTCTCACATGCATAACTATTATAGACAGCTCAAAGTATAATTTCTTAATCACGATAACCACTGAGTATATTTTCTTAATCAACTATACGAACTTTTGACATCCATAAAAATGGTAGCTATATATACAATATATAAATTAAAATTGAACTGCAGGGGCTATCCAAGTTTGTGTGCCATGGCGCAACAACGCTGCGCCCATATTTCTACTTTCATTTGTTCTGTTTCTTAAGGGATCTAACTCAAAATCTAATGAATTTGATTTAAAAGGTAGATTTATTCTCATTAGCATTTTATCCAGGTCGAATCTAACCTTGATAAAGTGGAGAAAAGATTGAAAAAAATTTACTGTACAATAACATTATCTCTATCTTCTCTCTTAATATAAACGTTCGTAGACTCGTCTATCTCATATTTTTTGATGTGACTTTTCTATCTTTTATTTTAGTGTCACATTTTATCTTTTATTTTTAAGACTCTAGTCCTCTGTTGACCTTTCTCTCCGCCCTTTCCTCTCGGTCGTCGCCCCGTCTGCGGTTCACTGCCCGCCCCGGCCACCGCCGCCTCGTCTCGAGTTCGCAGCCCTACCTCGGCTGCCACTGTCATCAGTTCGCCGCCCCGCCTCTCGGTCGCCGTGGCCACCCCATCTTCAGTTCGACGCCTCGTCTCGGTCGCCGCCGCCTGGTCTCCAATTCGACGCCCCACCCCTGCCCGACCGCCGCCGCCCCATCTCCAGTTCGACGCCCCACCCCTGCCCTGACCGCCACTGCCAAGTCACCAATTCACCGCCTCATCTCTGGTTCGACGCCTTGCCTCGTCTCCAGTTCAATGTCCCACCTCCGTCGCCGTCGCTCGGACTCCAGTTCGATGTCCCACCCCGGCCGCCGCCGCCTTATTATCAATTCAACACCTCGCCCCGCCTGTCGCTGTCGTCAAATTTTCGGTTTGACGCCCCGCCCTAGCTGCCGCCGCTCCGTCATCGGTTCGACGCACTAGCTATTCTGTTCTCCTCCCTTTTCTCAACGGTAACTTTCTGTTCGTCAATTGATTCACATCTGTTCTTATCTTTTATTCAGCATTACCTCAGTTAAATTCTAATTTCTTTTTCGGTTGATGCTAGTTACACTAAAAACACAGTTTAAAAAACTATTTTTAGATTGAGCAGCCTTCTACCTTATTCTATTATTCTATTGACAGATCCACCTTCGAGTACAGTTAAGCCCTGACTATGTGGCAAGATCTTCGGAACCTGACTAAAATGAAAGCCATAAATTACAGCCTTGTGCAGTTTGTTACAAATTTTTGATTTTTTTGTCAATACTTTACTTTGTGAGGTACTAGAGTGAAGAAAAAGACTACCAGTTCATCTGAAGGTACTAATCTATATTATTAAATATAATGTATAAAGTTAGTCATGCATTAATTGCTTACATTATTATTATACTACGTGTGTACAAGATAATATAACACTTCGAAGAGAATTTTTGGCTCAATTATTAGCATCTAATTTGAATGAGACAAGAGTTTAAAAAAAATATTCGAGATTACTTTTTTCTAATAAATTATTTGATGAAGTTTATGATTTAATGATTTATTTTATCCTACTTATATCATATTATAAAGAATATAGTATGGGCACGCGGACTAGCGAGATCATTGGAAACGAATCGGCTAATCTACGTGGCTGTTGATGCAGCAAGCCCAACCTCTGTTAGACACGTGTGGCGCGGTCTTGACCCAGCGGCTGATGCAGCGGGGCTCCAGAGGCCGAAGGCGACAACGCATCCGATCCCAATCCGGAACATTTCAAGGGCCGCATCGCGCGTCGCCCCGTCCCCGTCCCCGTCCCCGTCCGGCGCATCCATCTGCCCCCCGTTGGAACCCATTCCCCCTTCTTCCCCTCTCCCCTCGTGACGGCACCGCCGTCCCAAACCCCACGCGCGGCCCTCCCCCTCCGCTATCCCCTGCCCCAGCAAGCGAAGTGTCCAACGCGCGGCGAGGCAAGCGAGCCGCGCGCAACCTCCCCCGCTGCACCGCGCGTCACTGACACACCGCCATCCCCGATCCGATCCACCGGCTTCCCCGCAAGGTCGGGAAGCGAATCCCGCGATTCCCCCGCTCTCGGAGAGGCCCTTTCTGAAGGTTGACCTGGAGGGACGCCTCCCTGCGTCCCGGCTTCCGGTTCCTGAGGCGCCTGAGAGCGCCTGCGATGTCGGAGGGCGCTCCCCGCGGCGGCGCGCGGGAGAAGGCCCTGGAGGCGGTTTGCAACGCGGTCGCCGGCGGCTCAGCAGGTAACCGTGCTGCCCTTTCGCGTGCTTGCTCGTCCGGTTATGGCGGTGGTTCTGGTTCCTTAAAATTTCCGGCGTGGTCTCTCGGCGGGGCAGGGGTGATCTCGGCTACGGTCCTGTGCCCGCTGGACGTGATCAAGACGCGGCTGCAGGTGTACGGCCTCCCTTCCAACCTTTCCTCGGGCGCCGCGCCACCTGGTAAGTTGGCTCACGCCTTCTTCCACTCAGTTCGTGCGTTTTTCTGAATCTGCCTGTTGCCCGTGACTCGTGAGATGTGGAAAACGGCTGGTTTTGATTCTGTGTTGCGTTAAGTGAGCTAATTTCTTGCAGTTTGGTAACAGTAGAAAAATGTTAGGAAAATATGGATTTATCCTAGGTGTTAAAGGTAGCGATACAATCTGCACAAGATAGCAAACCAGGTGAATCGTGCTCTTAATCCTGCAGATTTGCTTAGAGGTTAGAGATCATAGTGGTGAAGGTTGATCTTCGTTGAGGAAGGAGAGGCCAATTTGGCATGTAGATACGGGTACCAAGAGTTGAGGGCATGTTCTGGAAAACGCACAACTGGGTCAGAGTGGAGGTAAAAGGTTTCACAACTCCCAAGTAAATAACCAGTGTAGCTATAGTAGGTTCTATTGTGCTAGGCGTGTTAAAAAGATAGATATGATATAATGTAGGGTTTGTGCTGTAAAACAAATCTTGAAGAAAGCTTATGGGGCTAAACTTATCCATTCTGTATGGGACCAAGCTACAGCAATTATGTCTCTTGTCCATTCTTGTCGAGCAGTGGATGCAACTTTGAGACAACCATTACATCATCTTGTATTATCACTTGTAATATGGTATCAGTATTGGTAAGCATTGTGTCATTTGATTGGTTGAATAAAACAATGACCCAGATTTATTTGTGAGTTACTCATGCTTTGTAACCGTCGTAAAAACGAGAAATCTGTTGGATGTTCTAATGTCTAATTTGGAAATTCAGATGATGCAATATGAAGTGTTTGTTTAGGGGGGTGGAGCACATAGGGCGGTATGTAGTGTCGGAATTTGGAAATATGTTTTTCATGAAAACATAGGGCTATACATAGTCCTTGGGCCCTTTTCCTATGCTTGATGTAGATCGAGGACCCCTAGTGTCATCTGTCATGAGTGCTGCATTCCAAATCTTGAGCCCTACCAAATGCACTCTTCATGTGCCTTTGTGGTAAATGTGCTTATCTGTTATTTTCTTTTTGGCTTTTTTCTGATATCTGTTTCTCTCTTTGTTAGGTAGAGTGATTATTTCAGGTTTTCAGCAGATACTAAAAAATGAAGGTTTGCGTGGGTTGTATCGTGGCCTTTCTCCAACAATTGTAGCACTATTTCCGACTTGGGCTGTAAGGAATCATTAATCTTGCAACTTCTGTCAGCTCTGTTGTAGAACTGTTTTATTATCAAGTAAGATAATTTTAGCGAATTCATATTGTTGCTCGAGTGTGGTTGCAAGGGAGGAACGAACCAGCAAATGTTTGAACCCTGTACCTGCATGGCCTCCAAAGGATGGGGATGCTTACCCCATTTTTAAAAGATGTCACTCCGTTAAGCACCAATGAGCTGTGGTTCCAAGGGAGGAGTGAACTGGCCAGGGTTTTGTACCCTCGTACCTACTTGGCCTACAACAAAGGACAGTGATGCTTGCTGTGTTTTTAAAAAGTGTGGTTTCGTTAAACAACCAATGAGCTAGATAATAACCTTGTTCAGTGTGATGTCACAGAATTTATTATATATATTGAGCAAAGGCTTTATCAAGTGTGCTATATTTCAGGGCACGTTTAGCATCTTAGTGCATTTTTTAATCTTACCAGCAAGTGTCCCTTTTGGGGATGATATGGTTGTTTTTTCTATGTTTTCTTTAGCTTTTTAGATGGGAGGGGTGAGTGGGCAAATATTTTTTTTCTGGAGTTAGAAGTTAGTGATTCTTGGTCTCTTGGATGAATATGATTATGCCAGTTGATGGAGATTGAATATCTACTAAACATTGTCTTCCAGATATAACATGTATTTCAGAAGTAGGTGAAAATATTGCTAAAGGGATGTGATTTTCTTTTTACTTTTTGTTCTATAATTTTTCTTATGTTACCCAGTTTGGACAGACTTGGACTCCAGAATAATGGAAAACTCTGATAGTGCTTAATCTTTTGTCTACTTGTAATTCATTGATTTTTCTTTGTTAATTCTCAATTCTATGTAAACCTTCTCCGTTTTGTCTGCAGGTAACCTTTTCAGTCTATAATCATGTGAAGGGTCTTCTACACACTCAAGGTTATATACAACTGCTCCTTTCAGTATGTTAGATTTATGTTGTGTGTTTTGTTGAGTGGCAGTGGGGGACCTTGAATCCATCTTGTGGTGATGGATGTGTTTGAATGACATTTTGTTTTTCATCTATCTCTGATTTTTCTCAGTTATTAAGATTCGAAAATGATCACCACCTTTTTCAATACTTTACCTTTGGCCCGTTATAATGTTGTGTAGCAGATCTGCTGCCTGCATATTATGGCACGTTTTCCGAGCTAAACTCAAAAGGCTCCAGCTTAAGTTAAATTATGTTGTTTTAAAAAGGAGCATGCTATTGACTATTTTTGACTGAAGGGCTTCAGCTTAAGGCAACTTGGCAGATCAATTTCATCACACTTAGCTCCATCATCTCTTCTGCAAGCCCTAAAGCTTCGCCCAGCTGTTGTGCTGCTGGAATCGAGCGTACTCCTCCATCCCCTTTTGTCTTGTTGCGTGCTGTCAGCTCCTTGTGTTGCTGCTTACCAGCAACCAAGAGATTCTCCATAGCATCCCGTGGATTGGGAGGGACAAGAAAGATTGGCGACGCCTCGATGGTTGCTTTGGCGGTGTGTACTGGGAATTACGGCAACCAATGCTGATGGGTCATTCTGGTGTCCTGGATGAGCCGTCAAATGGCAGCCCATCTAACGCTTTGTTCTTTTCTTTTCTTTTTTCTATTCAACCTTCTATTTGTTGGTCATATCAAGACGATATGTTAGCAGAAGACCTAGGTGCGCTTAGGCTAGCGCTTTCTTTTCCATGGTATAAAGTTCGGACTTCATCAGTTGTAATCAAGCACGGAGAATGAAGAAGCCTCTTATTCCGCTATTCTCTCTCGTGCCCTTGGTCACATTTACTAGCCATTGCCTCCCACCATGGCTCGATTTCGCCGATGAGTCTTATCAGCCAAGGCTGGCAATCACTAACTGCTACTGCCTCTGCTCTCAGCCACACCCTATCAACTGTACAGAGCATCTTTGATAATTCTGTGGCTCTACACTAGCTTGTAGCTTGTTAGGTGCATTTCAGTTACTCTGGGTCTGGTCGTGGTTCGACTAGTTGAAATGACCGAACAACTAGGAGCCAACAATTAATCATAGTATTCAACTATTGTGGAGGCTTATCTCTGAGGGAAATGGCTTTAGCTCTACATACCATGTTAACCACATAGGACCTTGTTCCTTTTTTCATAAATCATATTGAAACTTTATTAAATATAGCAAATAGTCAGTTGCAAGTTGCAACCTGTTAGCCTGCTACACAGAACAGCATTGCATTATGTAAAGGAGCTAACTAGCTAACTACTGGGTTGGACCTGGTAGAGATTGATTTTCTCATGGTATCGATTTTGCATACTTGCATCAACACGTCGATTAATCATTGATAAGTCTTGATTAATTGGATGACTTATAAACATGGTTATAGTTTGATCATTTGATTCAGTGTTTCCATATACTAGTTTCATTGCTGCCTCTCTGTTTCAGTGGCTCGTTCTTATAAAAAGTGCTTCCTGATAGTTTGATTAAAAATAAACAGGCTCTTGTCCAGTTACCAGACACTAACCCTCCCTTGTCCAGATGATGTGTTGTATGATGGTGTATATTTTGCTTGCTAAATTGGTTTCAATGCTTTTTTATCATTTGATGGTACCATAGTCTGTTCTTTTTATTGACATTCTGGATAGAAGAATCATGATCCAAGCTCTGTATGTACCCATGACAATACTTGTTTACTATGCAGATGGTAAAAACAGTGAACTGTCTGTACAATCAAATGTTCTTGCTGCTTCATGCGCTGGAATTGCAACAGCTACTGCAACAAATCCATTATGGGTCGTGAAGACTAGGCTACAAGTATGCTATATTGTAGCTGTTCATGTTGATCTACGCTTTCTATAACTGGTGGTGGTGTTCTTTAAATGAAAGGGATACATTTCATACTTTTGCTAATATTTTGGCAGCTAATTCTCATTAGTTCGCACAGTATGCATCAAATGATTGCCTTTTTGGGAAATACCATCCGATGTGTCACTGATGTGTCCTTATTTTGTCACCCTTGGATGTCATTTTCTAATCTAAACTTGTTTGCCATGATATCGAACCGTGTGAACGCAAGAGCTAGGGTTGATAGTACAGCTTGGTTCATAATAAATACTGGTCTTTCGTCTATGTTGATTGAAGTTAATTGTTTGTGCCTTGCGTTCCTCAAATAACTAATGTTCTATTGATTATTGGCACCTGTGTGTCATGCTACAAATAGAGCGAATGCCTTAGATTCTGGTTAATGTCTCTGATTTGACCATTTTCTTGTATTGTTTTTTCAGTGTACATTTCTGTTATTTCCTGTGTGTCTTTTACAAGGTTACTCCATGAACTTGTTGACTAGTGAAAGAAAAGGGTTAAGTCACGCACAAGGTGTCAAAATGGATCATTTCTATAAATGTTTAGCCGAGGATAGACCAGAGAAGCACTAGCTGTGGCCAGAAGATGATCAAGGTGGCCCCAGCACTAGTGTTGATCTCAGCAAATCCTAATGGAACTGACAGCATGGTCCTGGGTCGAACATTGAAACAAAGCTATGCCACATTAGGGAGAATACCATTTTGTGTTGTTTCAGGGTTTTAGAAACTTCTTGCAGTGGCATGTAAGGGAGGGTCATAACTCATAACGCGGATGTTGTTTACCATCGCATGGTATAAATTACACAAACCTAGCTGTGTAACCCTGGTGTTATTGTCATAACGCAGATGTTGACCATTGCTTGGTATACATTACACAAACCTACCTTTGTGTAACCCTGATGGTATCAACCTTTGCATCTGCATGCTTATTGCATTTAAAATTTCTACATTCGAGGATAAAGCCATGACACATTCTGGTTAAAATATAATTATATTTTAGGTTTATTCCAAAATATTTCACTTGAGGCACCTTGATAGAAGCCTGATTTTTGTCTAGGCTCATGAGTCAGAGATTGGGAGGTCAAGTTGCTATTCTTTCCTTGCATGAAGCAGCTTAACAAGCTCATGAGTCTGAGATTGGGAGGATTTCTTTTTTGGGATAAATTCCTTATTCACCATCCAAACTTATACTTTTCCTTTATTCGCCATTGGTTTAAATTTTCGACCCCTTCCATGACATTTTCCTTACATCATTAGGATATAATCGTTATTAGAGGCTCTAGTTTTGACAAATCTTTTTATCATAATGACTAAATTACCTTCCTGTCAAGTAATAATATAGCCACTCATAACAAAATATAATCTATATCCCTCAAATTAAGTTGATATTAACAAAATTAAAGGTGTTCAATTAGATCAAAAAGTGATGTAATAACAATCAAATTAGGTGCCTAAATCTATATAGTTAATCAACAGGGGAGTATAATGAAGTTAATATAGAAAAAAGAAGGATAAAGGGCATGATCATAGTATTTTCTTATATATATAAAGAAAATAGTATGGAAGAGATGAAAATTTTAAATTGATGGTGAGTAAGTGAAATGATTTTTTTTATGACGAATAAGGTATAAAAGTTTGGATGGTGAATAAGGAATTTGTTCTTGTTTTTTAGTCAACAATTTAAAAGGTTGCGGTTATGTCACTTGCATGTTGTGCTACAAATATGATATCAGTGAGACCTACCATAAATAAAACCTCTTTAATTTGCTTCTTTTGGCACTGATTGGGTCTGTATATTTAGTTTAAAGAATGGAAGATTGAACCAAGGTCCAGCTTCCACGATTTTAAAGAAAGGTTTGATTAAATGCTATTAGCATTTAGTGAGCAATCTGAACAAGATAGTCATGGTACTAGTAGCATTGAATTTAATGTTTGCTTTTTCTACTTTTGAGGATCACATGTTAAAATACTAGTGGACTGTAATTTTTGAATTTCTATAAAATAATTACATAATGTACTAAGGACTCCAAATGCTTAGGACTTAATGCAATGTTTATAACTTATAACAATTGTGTCAGCTAATTATTATGCTTGCATTTCTGTTCATGTAAGTATTCACCTGTACAAAACTACCCGCACAATTATTAGACTGGCCTGGTTTGTAAACCCGGTTGATTTTTGGCTTGCTGGTTTGCCTGTTCAACTGCAGCTGTAATTTATCTTGTCTTTTAGACTTTTAGTTGATTTCAGTTTCCAAGGTGTTTTATTTTTGTATGCAATCCTTTAGCAGAATCAAATAAGACTGTCTGCAAAAAATTAAATTAGCTTAACCAGCAAAAACACTGTTAGTTATTTGAACATGCCATCCATTACAGCTTATTGAAGTTTCATAGAACTATTTGATTTCTTTTAGGAATGACCAGAACTATGATTCACAGTTTTGTACTTATGAATTGGTCATTGTCAATCTGATGCAAGTGTCTTGAATAGGGAGTTATTACTTTTTTTATGAAGAACTATATGTTACCTTCAACACTTATCAATGTCCAATTGGATGGTATTTAACTCTTCAATTGTTCTGTTCTTTTTTTTTTTTTTTGCGCTAAAGACACAAGGGATGCGACCTGGTGTTGTGCCATATCAAAGCATCTTATCTGCTTTACAGAGGATCACAAAAGAGGAAGGAATCCGAGGACTATATAGGTAGAGTGCATGTAACGACAATTCACATTATGCTGGTTGGTTCAGCCCCTTAGTATGTATTGGCATTAATTCTTTTCTCCATGATGATAGTGGTCTCCTTCCTTCCTTAGTTGGGGTTGCTCACATAGCCATCCAGCTCCCAGTTTATGAAAAGGTGAAGCTATACTTTGCTCAAAGAGGTAAAAGAATTTCCACTACAGCCAACTTGAGTACTGATCTTCTGCATGCAAGTGATTGACAATGCCCTTTTGTCCCCAGATAATACTACAGTTGATAAGCTCAGCCCTACACATGTAGCAGTTTGTTCGTCAGGATCCAAAGTAGCAGCCTCGATAATAACATACCCACATGAGGTATCTTTCTGTACAGAGCGTGTCCTTGTACCTTTCTCATGAACATTTTTTCCTTGAAAAACGCAGGAGAGCTGCACTTCATTGTATTAAGAAGAAATTGGGACGAGAACCCATTAGAACACACCCCATACTAGTACTGATTACATTTGAGCCTTTTATTACAAAATAAAAACAACACCTTCACTGACTATTCTAATAACTGGGCATGAGGACAGTCAGGAATGATAACCCTTGAGTCTCTGCCATCGACTATAAGCGACACACTTCTCCAGCCAAGATTAAAACAATGATTACATTATGGTAATTCCATAGTATCCAAGCTCCAAGGACTATGAGAATTGACTCTGTTATGAATCAAGCCACTGAGTGCTTCATTTGCTCTCTCCCACCAGACATCAAAAGAGTTATATATAGGTTGCGGTGAGCTAGACTGAATGCTTACCTGTCTGAACAGATGGAACCAGAATTGTCGTGCGGACTCAAGAAAACAGTAGATGGTCAGTAGTTTCATTCTCTTGATCACAAAGCTAGCACTGCTCAGGGTGAGGTAGTGCTCAGCGCTTGATCTGGTCCGCAGTCCAGCACCTTTTGTGAGCAACTTACCACATAAAAACCTGGCACTTGATTCCTAAGTTTTCCAAATCCTATCCCATGGTCCAAATTGTATAGTGCCCAATAAAAGTCTCTCATACGCTAACAATTGTCCAGTAGAGGAAAATTGCTAGACACAAGAGTCCTCTATCTCAGGTTGAAGCTCAAACTCAGATAGGAGATCCCGCAAGAGTAGAGGTAGTTTTGGCACATATAGCGAAGGCGGATGGCCAAATGGATCCATGCTGAACATTGGAATGTTATAGCGAAGGCGGATGACCAATGGATTGAACATTGGAATGTTGACAAGTCCTGTTGCTCATATGTATATAGATGAACACACTGAACCCATGCGTGAGGACATATTAGCTGTTTGGCCGTCAACGCCTCCTACTAGAGTGGTAGAATGCGACCGATTGCATAAAACACTGAACGCAAGACGTTGGGAGAGCGAGGGAGGTGTGCCATCCTTCGTCATTCAGTTACCGTGATGTAAATATCTCCCTTTCTCATGAATGTTGCTACCACCATTTTGTTTTTCTAGACATTGTTTAGAGGGAGTAATATTGTTCCTTTTTTTATGTGCTTTGGGATACCTGAATACCATTTTTTCTTATCTTGATTGATCTCTTGTGCTCAATCAGTTGGTGGATAATATGTGTCCACTTTTGGAACAATGAAGTTAGGAGTTCTATACATTCAGATATTGACCTGCACTAGAGGGTTCTTCCTTTTTGTACAAGTTTTGCACATTATGTGGGCCTATCTTTGCAGGTTGTACGATCGAAATTGCAAGAACAAGGGCGTGATCGTCAAGGGGCTATGCGGTACAGCGGTGTTACTGACTGTATCAAGCAAGTGTACAATAAGGAGGGTTTTGTTGGCTTCTACCGAGGTTGTGCAACAAACTTGCTGAGAACTACCCCAAACGCTGTCATTACTTTTACCAGTTATGAGATGATCAATCGACTAATGCACCAGATTCTTCCCCCCAAATGAAGAGCTCCAAACCAGTTTAGTTCCATTGAGATGGTAATCATGACGGATAAATCTGCAATCTAGCTACGGCTGTAATGGTTGGCTATCATGGTTGTATGGCCATCTGCCGACTATTGATGAAGTGGCGGCTGTTAAATACAGATTTTGGTGAAACAGGGATGGGGTATTTTGTTTTCGGTTATATAGAGCTTCTCTGTGTTGCATGTGTTCGAAATTGTTGATAGAATTCAATCCCTTTTTTCCTTGCTGAGTATGCTGACCTCTTAATGTTGCCCATTTCTACCGATTTAAGCCTTGCAATGTCACCGGCTATTACAGCTGATCGTGTTTATATGTGTGGAGTCCGCCTAGAAGCAAAGGATTTCTGGGAATGAGGATATTGTGTTGTATAACCGTATATGTATGCCATTAGATGTTTCGTTACGTTTTGTGCCATATTCTGTCTCAAGATTAACATTTGAGCCCTGCTTTTCAGAAGCTCACATTCCTTAATCGCTGTCTAAATTTATACTTTACCCTTATTCACTATCTAAATTTTTTTATTTATTTTATTCACCTATAGGTTCAAATTTCTCATCCCTTGTATGCTATTAATGTTACATCATTAGGATATTTGTTAGCTTTACTGTTGACGATTTTTATTATAATAACTTGCCTCTTGTTAATTTTTGCATGCATACCAAACTATAATCTCAATTGGTTGCGGTGGCATATCTTAAATTTTATAAAATTGTAATTGCATGTATTAAATTTATTTTAAATTACAACAACAACAACAAAGCTTTTAGTCTCAAATAAGTTGAGATAGGTTAGAGATAAAATTTTGAGAGATGATTAAAAAGGAGCAATAATTAGTAAAGGTAAGTGAGTGAATTGTTAGCTTTCATGAATTTTTATCAAAGCTAACTTTTTGGTAGTATTTCAATCTGTCATATCTTTCTTCACAGATTTTTTTAAGTTTAGTTTACATCTGTCTCTCTTCACATTGTTTGATCGATTTACCGTTTTGTTACAAACCGGTGTCTCCTGTGGTATTTGTTTAATATGTTTGAATCACTTCAAACGATGTTGCACAAGTTTTTTTTCAACTGTGTCACTTTTAATTTCTCTCGTATATCATCGTTTCGGACACGATCTTTTTTTGTATGGTCACACATCCATCTCAACATACGCATTTCGGCTACGTATAGTTGTTAGACATGTCGTTTTTTTGTAAGTCAATACTCTGTTCTATAAAGCACGACAGAACAAATTGCAGTCTTATAGAATTTACCTTTGAGTTTTTTGAGGCACTCTACTATCATAGGACTCTAAAAGCTTGACATCACTTCAATCATTCGGTTTTAATTTTATAACTTACATCTTCATCAATATTTTTATCTTTTTGCAATATTAAACCCAAATAATGGAAAGTGTCTTTTTTAAGTACATCTGGCCATTAAAGTCTAACATCTCCCTCCTCGATTGCGGTAGCACTGAAATTACATCTCATATACTCTGTTTCAGATCTACTAAGTCTAAAACTCTTTGACTTTAAAGCATGTCTCCATGATTTTAACTTTTGGTTCACTTTTATTCTGCTCTCATCCACTAGCACCACATCATCCGCAAAGAGCATATACCAAAGAATGTCTCTTATGTAAGTCTCGTGTGATCTCATTCATCACTAAAGTAAAAAGATAAGGGCTCAGAGCCGACTCCTGGTGCAGTTTTACATTAATTAAAAATTCATCGGTGTCTTCATCACTTGTTCGAACATTTATCACCACATCTTTGTACATATCTTTAATGAAGTTAATGTACTTTGTTGAGACTTTATGTTTTTCCAATGCCCATCATATAGCGTTCTTCTTAGACACTTTATCATAAGCCTTCTCTAGGTCAATGAAGACTATATGCAGATCTTTTTTCTGTTCTCTGTATCTCTCCATCAGTTGCTTTATTAAAAAAATTGTCTCCATAGTGGATCTCTCGAGAATGAAACTAAATTGGTTTTGGGTGACTCTCGTTGATTCTTGCAGACGGTGCTCAATAACCCTCTCCCATAGCTTTATTATGTGGCTCAGTAACTTGATCCCTCGATAGTTAGTACAACTTTGCATATCTCCTTTGTTCTTAAAGATCGGTACTAAAGTACTCCACCTCTATTTGTCAGGCAACTTGTTTGATCGGAAGATGAGATTGAACAACTTGGTGAGCTAAACTATTGCTACATCTCTAATACATCTCCACACTTCAATGTAAATCCCATTCGGACCCAACGCCTTACCTCTTTTCATCTTTTTTAAGGCCTTCTTTAACTCGAATTCCTAAATCCTTCTCACAAAGTACCTATTTAGGTCATCGAAAGAGATATTCAACTCAATTGATGAGCTCCCACTATCTTCGTTCAAGAGTTTAGCGAAATACTCCCTCCATCTATCCTTGATCTCTTTATCATTTACTAACAGACGCTCTGCTTTATCCTTAATGCATTTAACTTGGGTGAGGTCTCTAGTTTTCTTCTTTTGGCTTTTGCTATCTTATAGATGTCTTTTTCTTCTTCTTTCGTGTCTAGTCGATGGTACAAGGCATCAAACATTCGACCTCTTGCCTCACTCACCGCTCGCTTTGCGGTCTTTTTTGCTATTTTATATTGCTCTATGTTGATCACTTTCCTATCAAGGTGTACTCGCTTAAAACACTCTTTCTTCTCTTTGATAGCCTTCTGTACATTCTCGTTCCACTACCATATGTCTTTGGCTTCACGTTTGGCTCCTCTAGTCACCTCAAGCTCCTCTGAGACTATTTTTCTAATGCAAGCGGCTATCTTCAACCACATAACATTTGCATCATCTTCTGCCTGCTAAGGGGCCTCTTTGATAACCCTTTCTTTAAAAGTATGTGCTGCATCTTTTTTAAGCTTCCACCACTTTGTCATTTTTACCTCGTTTTGATTTCTTCGTAGAAAGTGTAACTGAAAACGAAAATCCGCAACCACAAGTCTATGCTAAGAGACCACACATTCTACTGGTATCACCTTACAGTCTAAGCAAGCATGTCTATCTTCTCTTCTTGCTAGGATAAAATCAAACTGGTTACAGTGAGGACCACTCTGAAAGGTTACTAAATGAGAGACTCTTTTTCTAAAACAAGAGTTCGCAACAAACAAATTGTAGACCAAAGCAAAGTCCAAAACCCCTTCTCTTTCTTTATTCCTACTCCCGTAGTCAAAACCACCATGCACCCTCTCAAAGCCTGTGCTAGAAGAGCCAATGTGCCCATTTAGGTCTCCTCCTATAAAGAGCTTCTCAACGATAGGCACATTACTGACCATCGCATTTAAATCTTCTCAGAATTGCTTCTTGACACTCTCATCCAGACCTATATGAGGGGCATAAGCACTAATTACGTTCAGAACTAAATCTCTAATAACCAGCTTCACTAGAATAATTCTATCTTCGTGCCTCTTGATGTCCACCACGTCATCTTTAAATCTCTTGTCAATCACAATGCCTACTCCTTTTTTGCTGTCAATGTCCCCGTGTACCAAAGCTTGAAATCAGTATCTTCCACCTCCTTTGTCTGTTGACCCTTCTATTTCGTCTCTTGAACACAAAGAATATTCACACATCGCCTAATCATAGCATCGACTATCCCTCGAAGCTTATCCGAGAGCGACCCTACATTCCAACTGCCTATCCGCAACTTACAAGGCTCGACTAGCTTCCTTACCTCTGCATCCACCGAGTCAAATACGAAGACTTTTGCTCATTTTTCACTACACCTTACTGACGGCGTAGCGCGCCATTAAGAATGCGACGACTCGATCTTTATACACTTAGTCACCGCATCCAGATCACGATACGGCGCATCACTAAAGATGTGGTGACCCGGTCATTACTCATTTTCCACCATACCCGGGTCCGACATAGCGCGTCGCTAAGAGAGTTACGCCCAACGAAATTCTTTGGGTTTCATTTCTATGAGAATGGCTATGATAGTTGTTGTCTCGTTACGCCTAACACAACCTACTAAATTATTCGGGTTTGATACTGGCTATATCGTGGCAACATAGATGAAAGCTCCACCCATGATAGGAAGCATAGGCGGAGTACCCTCCTCCTTTATCTGGGCTTGAGACCGGCTTTGTTAAACCTCGACGGAGTTATTAAATTAATCTCAAATTGATATACAAAAATTGAAGGAGTTTAATCAGATAAAAAAAGTGGGGTTGTAACAATTGTCAAAATCTATATGGTTCCTTGAGGAGTATAATGTAACTTAATGTAAAAAATAGGAGGGTTGAAGGGTATGATCGTAATAATTTTTTCATATATACTGTATACGGTATAAAATGGATGAGAAATTTAAACTAATGGTGGATAAGAGAAATATACATTTTGAATGCGGGAAAAAGAAAAAAATATGTTTAAATTGCAAATAAAGAATTTGCTCTTTTTAAAATTTAAATCTGCTTATGCCGTGTTTTTTCACTGATAAGGTGTTCGCACTTTTATTTATATGCATGTCGCACTTTTATTTATTTGCATTTTCATAATGCAGATGTGTCTAACCAGTTTTGGGAAACCTGATCGGCAAGATGCACATGCTGAGGTATACCCCACAAGTCATTGAAAAACAATTTTGTGACATTGAGGCTACGTGGTATTGGATTTTAACTTAGTTTATATTTATATAGTAGCATAGCCGGTTAATATGATCACTGAGCACTGATAGTTAATGTTGAGATTCGGTGTCACATTATTTTTTTTTTGCAAGTTACATATGTTTTCTCTGTTCTAAAATTGGTGAAGTTTTTTTACTTTTAAAAATTAATGTTTAACTATTCATTTTATTCAAAAATTTTATAAAAATATAAAAATAAATAAGTTATGTTTAAAGTATTTTTATAAATAAATTATTTCAAAATAAAATAAATAATTTTTTATAATTTTTTGGAATGAGATAAATGGTTAAACAAAGATATAATTCTAAAATGACAAAGGCCTCGTTTGGAACACGAAAATTTTCTTTTTTTTTTTTGCGAAATTAAATTGATTACTGTGAAATTTTTATGAGTTTTCTGTAAAATTTTTGCGTTCTAAAAGAGACTTTATTAAGTTGAAGGGAGCAACAATCTAATAGTGTGCAATCCGTAGCAAGCGTGTGTGCGCAAGAGATCTTTTCACGTTCGAAGCGAAAAGTATGTTGGATAGGTGGGGGCTACCTGAACAAAGCCAGCCCTGAGAGCGTGCGGGAGATGTCTTTCGGTGATGGACTGATGTACGCAGCCAATGTGTGTGTCATTCATCTAACTGTGAGTTTAATTGGTTAAAAAAATCATAATTACAAATGGATCTTGCATTGTCGGTAACGGTTTCACTATTCAACTCAGATTTTCAATTGAACTTGAGTAAAGCCCTCTCTGGAGCACTGGAATTTTTTCTGTTTTGTGTATTTTTCTATAAAATTAAAATAATTTTTATAAAATTCCTCCAAAATAGTATGAATATCGAGTTTTCGTTGTGAATGTTTAAATTTCAGATCAGAGTTTCCGGAGCACGAGCTCTTTATATCTGAGAGTTCTCGTGTTTAGATAATTGTTTGATAAGTATCCTCCAACCACCTCCGCTCCATATTTGCCGCAACTAGAGAAAGGGTACCGAGGGGGGAAAGAGAGATTCTCGTTCCTGCAGCCCCGCACCGCCGAAGGCCGAGGCTAGCAATCCCCAAAATCAACCCGATGGAGCGCGTGAGAAGGGCTTCGCACGCCGGTTCATGGTACACCAACAACGGTACTTGCCTGCCCGATTTCGCACACCTGCAGTTCCCCGATTCGATCTGCTGTGGTTCGGTGTCGTCTCATTCAAGGGGAAGTGTTCGGAATCTGTTATGCGTGAGTGATCGTTGCGAGATAGATTCGATGAGGTATCTTGAAGTCGGTAGTTTCGCGGGTGGCCAGTCGCTTGAGTCCGGTTGTTGTGATGACTCCTTGGGTTTGATTGGTGTCCTAGTCCTAGAGAAGGGAAAGTGAATTGTGTTGACTCCTTGTATGGTTACCAATTGAGACAATCTACTAGAGTTGACTGTAGATAAGCTTTTTTAGCGATTCAGGCGCTTTCATGAGGAATTCTGCTGCTCATGCTGAATGCAGTTGCTAAATTCAGATTCACGGAGATCTTGGAATCTGTGGTCATCTATCTATGTTTATGTTCCATGATAAAATACCAGTTACGGAATTGGTTGTGTACAAATAAAACAATTGAGGACTAACTTGCAAGTCATGCAAATTAGATAATTTCTATTGAAATCGTTGAAACATTGCTGCCTCAGATGGTGCACTTTTTTACCTTTTGTTGTTTCAATCTTATTGAGGGTGTAAATATTACTTTGATATAGTTGATGTTGTTCCAACTCTTGTCATTGTTGTAGAAAAGAATAATGTCACTACTCTGGTCATTGGGATTAAATAATCCATTTCTAGGAGTGTCATGGTATTAAACTTGTTCTGTCCCAAAAATCCTCTTAAGAGGACAATTATTTATATATTTATTTTTGCATTTTTCAACTTGAAATTTTTTGTGTAGTCTGTATGCAAGATATTGATACCTTTGTTACCTTTGGTGAATCACACTCTGGACCAATATACAGGAAGGGGATCGATCCCTTGTATAGAGCTGGAGGACTCATATGGGCCAGAGATGTAGATGGGCCTTAACACCCCTCGTCAAACTCAAGGGGGAAGATGATCTGAAACATTGAGTTTGAGTAAATGAAGTCGATGTTGAGCACGAGTCTGTGCTTTAGTAAAGAGATCAGCCACTTGTAATTGAGATGGCACATATTGGAGAGCAATAGTGTTCTGATGGCAATGAGACCGAGTGAAATGAGCATCAACACCAATGTGCTTGCTGAGTTTATGTTTCACAGGATCGTGAGCAATCTGTATAGCTCCAGTATTATCACAGAGAATGGGTGTAGGAGCATCACAACTGACTCCAAAATCAGCAAGTAGCCATCTGAGCCAAACAATTTCGGAGGTAGTAGTAGCAAGTGCTCGAAGTTCAGCCTCCATACTAGAACGAGAAATTGCCATTTGTTTGTTGGATTTCCATGTGATAGGAGAAGATCCAAGTAGAATGCAATATCTAGTGATAGACCGGCGATCCGTGGGATCAATTGCCCATGTGGCATCGGAATAAGCATGAAGCTAAAGAGTACTAGTACTATCATAGAACAACCTGTAATGTGATGTCCCCTTCAGATATCTCAAAACACGAAGAAGATGTCCAAAATGAACCGAAGTAGGAGCACTCACAAACTGACTAAGAATATGAATAGCATGAGCAATATCAGGTCTGGTGACAGTAAGATAAACCAAACTGTCGATAATATGACGATAGCGAGATGGATCAGCAAAGGGCGCACCATCAGTTGATCGAAGCTGCAAATGAAGATCCATAGGCGTTGCAGCTGTGCGATTATCACTAATTCCAGACCGAACAAGCAGATCATGTATATATTTAGTCTGAGAAACATAATACCCCTTTGCTGTCTTGGAGACTTGAGATCCCAAATCGGACATTTGAAATTGTTCACTGAGTTGTTGTTTGACAGTAGAGATATGAGCTGCATCATCTCCTGTTATCAGCATATCATCAACATATAAGAGAAGCAAAGTACGTCTTTTGGGTGAAAGATGAATAAATAAGGCAGGCTCATGATCACTAGGAGTGAAACCAGCAGCTTTTATGACAGAAGCAAAACGCTCAAACCAAGCACGCGGAGCTTGTTTTAGACCATATAGAGCACGACGCAGCCTGCACACATGACCAGGAGGAGTATCAACACCTGGAGGCGGGTGCATGTAGACTTCTTCATGCAGGTCACCATGAAGAAAAGCATTCTTGACATCCATCTGAGATATAGTCCAAGAATGAGCAGCAGCAACAGCAATCATAGTACGAACAGTGGTCATGTGCGCCATAGAAGCAAAAGTCTCATCATAATCACAACCCTGAGTCTGTTGAAAACCTCGAGCAACAAGACGAGCTTTATATCTCTCAATAGAGCCATCTGATTTCCTTTTGATTTTAAAAAAAGACCCACTTGCTAGTAATGGGAACAGCATGTGAGGGTAAAGGAACGATTTCTCAAGTCTGTGTACGATCAAGAGCAGTAAGTTCTGCAGTCATAGCAGATTGCCATTCTGGAATAACAGAGGCTTCCTGATAAGTGGAGGGTTCATCAACAATAGCAGCCATACGGGGAAATCCAAATCTGTCAATAGGCTTCATAGTGATACGATCACGAAGATTATATCCATCAGTATCCTGTGGTTCATCAGAAACAACAGATGACTCATTATTGTTAGTAGTATCATCAATAGTAGGAGCATCAGGACTGGCCGAAGGGGGTGAGTCATTGGGAGGGTCTCTAAGTTGTTTGGAGCGACGGGTGTAGACATGAGTGATGGAAGGTTTAGATGAAAAAGGTAGTGGTGGTGAAGGGAAAGAGGATGCAGAAGTATGAGGTATGCCTAGGGATGAGGAGGCATCATAACGAGGAGGGGGAAGACACATAAAAGAAGTGGACTCAGTTGAAGCGGAGGAGGATTGTGTGACTGAATTGTAGAAGAAGAGACAATTTTCATCAAAAGTCACATCTCGAGAAATGCGAATGCGGCGTGTGGAAGGATCATAGCAGCGATAGCCCTTATGCTCAGGACTATAGCCCAGAAAGACACACTCAACAGACTGAGCTGTTAATTTGGTACGCTCACGAGGAGAAAGCAGAACGTAACAAGTACAGCCAAAAACACGAAGATGATCATAACGAGGAGGGGTATCAAACAACACCTCACCGAGGGCTTTGCCAGATAGTTTAGATGATGGTTGCCTATTGATAAGATAGACAACTGTAGAAATGGCTTCTCCCCAAAAATGAGAGGGAACAAAAGAAGCAATCAGAAGGGTATGACCAGTCTCAATGAGA
The DNA here is from genome assembly GCA_001602295.1 of Zoysia matrella. NCBI lineage: Eukaryota > Viridiplantae > Streptophyta > Magnoliopsida > Poales > Poaceae > Zoysia > Zoysia matrella. The sequence continues at coordinate 53,307 of BCLG01001687.1, read as the reverse complement.
TGACGGTGTTTCCTTTCGGCAACACCATTCTGAGCATGAGCTCCTGGGCATGAGAGCTGGGCACGAGTACCCTCAGAGGATAGAAATTGACGAAATTTGTCAGATAAATATTCACCACCAGAATCAGATCGAAAAACTTTAATAGATGTAGAGAACTGAGTATGAACCATGCGAGCAAACGATTGATAAATAGAATACAACTCAGAGCGGTGTTTCATAAAATA
>BCLG01001687.1:0-41702 GCA_001602295.1 Zoysia matrella | reverse complement strand
TTGAAGATCTGCTGGCCCTTTAACATCAACAAATGAAATAATCAGTAGCCCTCATGGAAGCAACATACTAGCTAAGTAAATTTATTGCCACGTTTGTTATATTGGGATGGAAGGTTGTGGTTGTTAAAGATGATGGTGAGGATGCAGATCATGACCCACAAATATTTGTTCTATGACATTGCGGAAAAAGGGGACACGCATGTGTTCTCTGAAACAGAGGAACATATCGTATTAGTTCTTGACTAAAATCAATCAGACAGTTTTCTTTACATACTGCTCCAAACTGACAGCCCTCGCCTTGGCCTAACAAATCGAATCTAAGGGATTTACTACAAAGCATCTAACAGAGCTAAACCAATAGCTAAAACATAGGAGACTAACCTGTGCTACGATATCGCTAGCTGTGTCGACATCAGCAACAAAGATTTGATATCTTAGAGTCTCTTTTTTTTTTAAGTTTTTAGAACATGCAAATATGTCATTTGAAGACGTAAAACAGGCACATAGCATTATACCTACAAGTAGTGCTCAGAAACTGATATATACAGTTATAAAGCTGGAAGAAAGCACGTGTTAGTTGACACCATATTAGTTAGCTTCAGGTGACAAGCTATGTGGCACTTCCTTGAACATCTATATGCATAGATTTTTCACTGCAAAAGATTTATTTAAACAGATATATCTGTCCAGATTTGGCTCGAATGATGATTATTTTGAGGGAGTTAGTAGCATATATGGTGGTTGGTGGATGCCTTCAATTGTAAAATAAGTATGATCTGCACAAAATTTATATGAAAAGAAATTACCTGCAGAGCAAGTCCATAACCTCCATTAACTTCTTGCTCAAAGTAAAGAAGCTGCATATATTGAATAAATAAGAAATTGAAGAAAGCAATACAGCAAAGCTCTGCCATTGAGCAATTGAACTCTTTAGAAAAAACAAGCGCCAACCTTAAATTTACTTTGAGACGGTGAGGTGACTCGGACTACTATTCCTGACTCAGCTTGTTCTTCACTTATTGTTACACCAAAAAAATGAGCGCACTGCTTATCAACCTACAAATAACAAAGATATGAGTGGAATCCCATCGGACACATTATAATAAGAATATTATTTTCAGAACCTTTCCCGTAGCCGAAGTTCCAATTGGGAGTGGTCTCACTGTAACTGTTCCATTCATAGCTTCTTCCAGAACTGTAGGAGATACAGTGGTCTTGATAGGAACACCAAGCTTGCTAAAAGGGGTAAAATGATTAGAAATTCTCTATGAAACAATGAATCTTCAATATCCAACAACTCTAATTGATTCTGTGGTTACCTAAAAAGTGCTGCAAACATTGTGTTCACTGTTCCAAGATTGGATAAATCAATCTCCATATCCATTCCTTCATTTTCTAACGCCTGGCAAAAAATAAACAAGGCATATATGAATTATTCACATCACATTTCAAATAAGACATCCATTCCTGTGCTATTAAGCAGAACTTAGCAATCAAACAATAAATTTAAATGTCATAAAAATAATAAGCACCAATGTTAAGTATCATGCTAGTTGCCCTTAAATAATGCTTCCCCAAAATATTAGTTTAAAAAGAAATCTCAATTAAGACCCACTAAATAAATTCATTATCTCACATATATTTTAACTAAATAAGATCATTATTGTACATAACTTTTCTATAAGGATTTAATTGTAGAGGTTGCCATAGTAACAATTGTCCATTGTTGTGCCATGCATCTTTGTCATTGGCCTCTGACAAGGCATGCTGATTGCTGACTCTCATTTGGCAATTTTTAATTCCATTGAGTAAACATCTAGTAATAGTTTTATTTCGACAATCAAAAAAATGTGATATTCAAGTAACTCGGTCTCAAATCAAACAAGACCATCCCAAAGTAAAATGTTCCTTCATAATAACGGCCCAGGACCCATTTTACCCACCTCAATACCCTCCCCATTGATTTTCAGCCTTTTCTCATCTCTCACCCGTTACCTTGGATGCACCTCCTTCCCCCCAATCCCTCAAGTTTACCAAATGGTAAGAGGCAGCACCTCCTGCGTTGCCCAATCGTCCCTTATTCCTATCATCCTCCCTATGGTGAATATTTACAAGATTAAAACATGAGCAGCAGGGTCTTTCTTAATTAGACACTGGCATCAAGTGATCGATGGCATCTAGGCGTCACTTAACGCTTCTACTAATGCAAAGCATGCAGTGAAATTTAAAAAAAGTTGTATAATTAGGAAAAGGTGGACCTATTCAAGATCATAGTTCCATTGCGATCAGCACCGACAAAATAAATAAATTAACATTTCTCTGTTCATGTATTTTGCAAAATACAAAAAGATAAGCACAAATATAGCACTTAGCATAATATTCAGCAACTTATACAAAGAAGAAGTAATAGAACAAAAAAAAAAAACATTAGCTGATAGCTCTGGTAATTGTGGAGAACATCTTAAGAACAGTGTCGACTAAATCTAATAACTCTGAGACAATTGGAGTTAAAATAACCAAACATAAAGTGTTAGAGTCATTGATCATGCTCCACAAAGACCTGAAGATGTGATACATGCAAAAACATTGGACCGAAACAAACAATGCAAAGAGCATTCACATATTCTGTAGATTCAAGACGAACATCACCTCAAAACCAGCAGTATCATATTGCCTCCTTTTTTCAGGATCTGACAAGATGCTATATGAATATGCAACTTCTTTGAAGAGCTCCGATGCTTCTGGGTTACTAGCATTCTTGTCAGGATGGTACCTGTAAAAATTAATAGAAGCCACGATGATGATTTTAGAAAATTGGGTAGGGATTCACCAGCATCACGAATGAGAAAATGAGGGATAGGTGCACGGACTTGAGTGCGAGCTTGCGGTAGGCGGACTTGATCTCCTGGTCGGAGGAGTCCCTGGGCACGCTGAGAACCTCGTAGGGATCCCGTCGCACCGCCGGCGCCGAAGGCCCCTCCATCTTCCCCGACGACGCCATCACGCAGCAGAACCCTAACACCAGGCCGTCAGAAATGGGCGTCCGACCAAATCGACGCGAGATCGGGGGTGGAAAGAGGGCTCACCTCACCTCGGCGCGGGGGCGGCCAGATCTCGCCGCCTCTTCCCGAGGCGGGCGCGACGGCGGCGGTGGCAGGGAGGGATGATGAGGGATCCGATGATAACACGGAGCTGGCCTCGGGGAGCACCAGCACGAGCCGCACGCAACTTGCGAGGGAAATTCCGTAGAGAGAGAAAATTCTGATTTTCTTGGGGCCTAGGATTCTTCGGTGTTGAGCCCAGTCGCAGTCGCAGGCTCGCAGCTTTTGGAGGAAGAGCGACGGCGTGCCGCCGTGCCCGTAGCAACTCACAATGGTATAGTACTCCGACCACTTTCCATTTAGACCCGTTTGGTTCCTTCAAATCGGGTTGAATGGAATCCTTATTTAGAGGCCAGCCTATTTGGCTCACAGTCCATAGAAAAATTATGGATTCTTGCATTTTTCAAAGGTTAAGACTAACTGCCATAAAACATTTTGGTTTAAAAACAATGAACACATCTCTCTCGTGCTTGCTCACCCACGTCGCTTCTATTGCTATTGCTGCAACGGAAGCTTCTCAAATTTATATTTTTGATAGGTCTCGGTCATATTCTCCATATACTTTTGACTAGTCGGGATACAAAAGAGCAACAGGTACACAACCCGAATGACAAAGAGCATCCCGTTTGACATCGAGGACCTTACCGTAACCTCAAGCTAGGCCTAAGCTCCGTCACGTCGGCTTCTCCATGGGTGGCAAGACCACAAGATCATGTGGAACTGCCTCAAGTACATCTCACTCATGTATGCTACTTTTTTTGCGACGGAAAAGAACTTCTATTCATTTGACATAGGACTACAATCTTGAGCTAACACATGTTCTATACACAAAGGTGACTGCAAAAGCCAAACTGCAGCGTGTTTTGTGCGTTTTGCAAAAATGTGCAACTCTATTTTGCTCTCATCTCACAAGACTTCTAAATAAGGCAACACAACACTCTCTTCTAAAGCCTCCTGGATGATAAAGTGATTTGTTGACTTCTGTTTATGAGGATTTTTCAGCACTGAGAAAACAGTGGCACAGTCCATTTCCAGCATACTCTTCTCCTTGCACCATTCCACCGCAAGGCTAATACCTTCTTTCACAGCTAAGGCTTCTGTCCCTCACATTGAACAGCACACGCCAACTGCAGAGTATTATCCTTCCTTCGCTATCTTGGATTGCCACTCCCAGACCCACCGCACCAATGCGATGATCATAAGCTCCATCAACATTAATCTTGATGAAACCTTCTGGGGGAGGAATTCACTTCAGATGCAACTTATCCTGCAAAATATTATTCTTCTATTTTTTTTTTCATAGACATTCTGATAACTTGTTTTCCATTTCGATTAACTCCTGCAGTAGAGTGTTCAACTGTACAAAGCTCACTCCTTTATTAGTTCATTACAAGTCATTCTCCTTTGGTAAAACCCAATGCTTTCTCATCTCTTCCCTTAGCCATTTCGCATGAGGGTAGCTGACAACAGCATGAAAACAAAGTTTCTTCTTCCAAACCACATATATCACATGTTGCCACTGAGTCGAGGGATCGTTCTACTTTATTAGTTCTTGTTGCTTGTCCATTATTAATCAATCGCCAAGCGAAAATTTTCACCTTCCCAGGAACTTTAATCTTCCAGAAATTCCCACAATGGCCTACTTTTCTTGCTGGTCTGAACATGACAGATACATACCCATCTCTCTGTCTGCTATTTCTTTTGTCAATCTATAAGCACTTCGTACTGAGAAGAGACCCATTGCATCATATTGCCAAACAACAAAATCATCTGATCTGCGTGTAGACAGATTAATTTTTAGAATCTCCTTCACGTCAACTTCATGAAAGCTCAATCCATTGTAGTTGGAGTTCAATTTCTACAAACCAAAACAACAATATTGAATTAATTTCCACCAGATTCAAGTCCAACCAATTTAATTCTTAGAAAATGATTCACAGAATAAATTAAATTTTAAAAAACTGAACCTTTAAAAAAAAATGCCACCCTCCCATTGGGTGATAGGTGAAGATTGCTAAAAATGGACTATCGTACCATAAACAGGTGACATGACGTATTATAAGGTTACTAAGGGCCTCTTTGATAGGGATTATGATTCTAAAAGTAAATTCTTATACTATGGATTATTCATGAATATCACTTAAACTTATCTACATAATCTATTTTTTTGTGTCAAGAGTGTTTGACAAAATAATTTATTTGATATAGATTATAGGTGGCGGGAAGGAAGAAGTGGTAAAAAGCTACTATTTGTAGCTTATGGATGCGAGTACAAAATATAAAAGTGATTGTAGGTGATTATAGATATAATAACTTATGAGTTTTAAGTGTTTGGTACAGATTATACCATAAGCTGTGATAATCATTAGCAAAAGTAACTCTATAATCTCCACCAAACAGGACCTAACTATCAATTTTGATCACTCCACTACCAAGATTCTTATCTGTGTGGTTCACACGAGTAATGAAGCACAACACAGGGAGCGGGCTCTGGGTGAACCTTAGACCTTATTTAGATGCAAAGTAATTTTAGAGTTTCTGAACAATACTATAGTTTGGCCAAAAAAAATTAGTTTTAGAAAGCAAAGAGGTGTTTGGATGCAATAAAATTTATAATTTTTGTCGGTGTTTCGTCTCATCAGCACAGTAGAATTTAAGTATTGAAGAGGAATTCATACCCGCTTCTAGTTGAGGTAGTCTAGTCTACTAGAGACTCAAGAGGTTTTAGCCTGATTCGAGTCATTACGGAGACGTAATAACCTACGTACAGGATCGAGAATGTGTATAGTTTGATTGAATGAGGATTACAATAGCACTAGAGTTCTTGTTGGATCAAGAATTCCTAGCCTTTCATGTAAGGAGGTGGCTACTACTAGCGTGTTACTGATAATATAGAGGGTCGGACCAGAGTTACAATGAATTGGAGCTTACGAAACCGAGCGGCCTCCTGACAGGTGGGGCCGCGAGTACTCTTAGCCTTTTGTGTAAGTAGGTGGCTACTGCTATCGGGTTACTGTTATGTTGTCTTAGAGTCCTCGATGCATCTTTTTATATAGAGGGTCAGACCAGGGTTACAATGAATTGGAGCTTACAAAACTGAGCGACCCTCTGACAGGTGGGACCGTGAGCATCTCGAAGTTTATTCTTTGATAGTTTCTGAGCGCCAGGTCACCTTGTCTTTGTCCTTTGTCTTTGTCTTTTGCCCAGCGCTAAAGGGACAAAGTTAACTTTATGTTCATCGTCCAGCAGACAATAGCTGCTGCATAGTATCAAAAATCTTCCGTACTATCAGAGGTTGTGATTGCTCGTCCTAGGGGTTGGATGCGTAAGACGGTTGCCTGACATCGAGTTTTAACGGATGGAGTAATGTGAGGTCAGAGGGGCTTTAGTCTGTTAAAGTTGATTCACGACCCGCGATACATGGGCCATTCTTCATGGTGGGTTTTGTTGATTGGGCCAAAATCATGCGAGGTATATGATAACGACAATTTTAAAAACTATGGTATTGATAAAAATGTATTCAATTTACAATTTTAAAAACTCCACTTATAACCTCTTTTTTCTAAACTATAATTTTGCTTACTTAGGTATTGAAGAACTTCAACACCCAAACAGAGCTTTAAGTTGTACTCCTACTTACAAGCCCAGTTCATAGCCGCTGGCACATTAAACGTAGGACATAGCTTAGTTTTAAAACTCATGAAATTTGATACTCTCTCCGCCTTATTTTATTTTATTTTATAGGTCGTTTTGAGTTTGAGCACGAGAATTAAAAAATAAAAAATGTGGATTATTTTGAAAATGAGGAGAGATAAAGTGGATATGTATTAGGAAGAGAAAATATTATTTTGAGATGTGAAAGTAACTTATAATTTAGAATAATGAGGAGTCCATAATAAATTATAATTTGGGATCGAGAGAGTACCAATTTGATAAGTCTTTAAAACCATATACTGATTTTTTTTTTTCAACTTGTTGCTGGGAGGAAACTTTGCACGAAGGAGATGAACTTTTGCCTAAAGTAGCAAGTTCTAGCTCGTTGCGGAGTTACTTTTGAAGTGTGATCCTCATTTTGAATAGTGACAATTGTGTTTTTACCTTTACTTTAGAGTTCAATTGTGATTTTATCTTCATTTTTTAGTTTGTGATTTTACCTCTACTATTTGAAAACTAACAATCTGTTTACCCCTACTTTTAACACCGTTAACTTCAATATCAAAAAATAATTAAAGAAAATAAAAATAAATCAAATGAAATAGCAAATAATCATTGTATATTCTCTCACTGTTCCCATCCATAACTCAATACATTTATGAAAATTTATATAAATTATATTGAAATTTATCAAATATGCCTAAATAGTCCAAATATTGGCAAAATACTATTGAGTATTATGTCAAATATTATCATTGTTTATACAATATAGAGTAAAATTATAATCTCCAAAAATATTGAGGTCAATTAATGGGATTTTGTCTTGTAAATATCATATTTAACACTATTAGGTTGTTTTAATAAAGTAGAGGTAAACGTCACCTTCACTCTTGAAAATCAGGGACAAAATCACAAACCCTTAAAAAAAGGTAAAATAACAATTGAGCTTCAAAGTAGAAGTAAAAACAAAATTACCCCTTTTGAATAGCATATACCGGTACCGTGCGGCATATGATAAAGTTCAGCTATTTGTTATATAAGTTAAGATCCTTCAGGATACTTGTGTTGATATCTTAATCTTTGTTTCTGAAAATTCATATTTTTCTTGTACAAAATTTCTATAAAGGTGTACTAATATTAAAGTGCTATTTTGAAAAAATGTATTACATGCTGGGAGCAAGGTCGAAGTTACGGATTGAGCCAATGAAACCGATGCTTAGTGGTTTCACTGTAACGCTGAAAGCTACTGATCTACCGGACTAAATTAAAAATTTAGATGAAATTCAGTAAAATGGTATAGTAAACTGACTGAGTTTAGTGGCTGGCCGAATGATTATACCAATTTACCTAAGTTGTGTGGTCGCACGAGGAGAGATTGTGTCAAGAATGATAACATACAAGAGAGATTAGAAATGACACCAGTGGAGAAGAAGCTTATGCAATATCGTTTATGGTGATTTGAACATATTCGGTGAAGACCGCAGAAAGCACCGGTTCGTAGCGGGATGGTAAATCGGTCAATCGATGTGAAGAGATGAAGAGAGATTTGAAAGATTAAGATATCGTCAATGAGTTAGTCTTCATAGGAGTTTGTGAAGACTAGCAATTTGCATGGCAGAATCTTGATTGTCAGCTATTACTTTCTTTTAGTTGTCTCTCGAGGTTTTATCTCTAGCTTATTTCAACTTGCTTGAGACAAAAATCTTTGTTGTTATTGATGTAACGATGTACTTCCTATCTGGTTTACTGATTCATTTTTTATTTCTAAAATTTTAATTTTTTTTTTCAAAATTTCAAATATTATTTGTTTATAAAAATTGATGGACGAAAAAACAGAGTCTGGTTTGTAAGAAAACCAAAAGTCAAGTTTTAGAATCACTAGCACCGATGCCCGTGCTATGTCACGGGGAAGACAAAATGATGCAATTAATATTCGATACAGAAAAACAATATGATATTTGCTTCTTCCGATAAAAAATATAACATGACATAAATTTATTATGATACAGGTAATATAACACAGATAATTAAAGAATTTATTCAAAATAGTTAACTTGATAATACAGGAAATGTAAGATCCGATATTTTCTAGCAGTACCCTTTTTGCCTCATTCAAATTAGATGCTAATAATTGACTCAAGAATTCTCTCTAGAGTGTTATACCATCCTGTACATACGCAATATAATAATAATGTAACAAATAAATGCAAAATTAAATATGTATATTCTTATCTTCTATTCTAATATAGGAACTCATAATTCATGTGTAATATGACGTAAAGTTGAATATACAACAATTTGTAGTACGGTTCTAAGTTGATATGTATTACGGTAATCAAATAAGAGTGATTATTTACCAATGAGATCACCATTTAGTATGTTGGCAACTCGTAGCAAAGGGTGATTGTATTATCGGTACTAATTGACGATACAACGAAGTAAAAGATAGGAACTCGTAGTACCGTACTATGAGTCATCATAATATTACAATTTAAACTTATTGAAATGGAAATATAGGCAAAGACAATATAAGAGTCACCGTACCTTAGCTTGAACTCCTAGTTCATTCCTCCACTCTAGTCCTCCATCACTCTCTAGTACTTGATGTCTTGATAATTAACTGCTAAGTCATAATAATCATATAAGTATACATATTTATACTACATATAAAATTTACAACAATAATATAAATAATAAAATACCTATTTCGGGTACTCTCTTTTTCAAATCTCAGCAAGATGCCTCTCTGGATAAAAAAAATGTAATGACCATTAGCTCTAACTTGTTATTTAGTACTAAACATAAAAGTAAATCACAGTTATTGTCTCATTAGTATTACCTTTAGTTACCTTTCACTACTCTAAGATTCGCTGCAAACGATTGTATTGTTAGTGTAAAGATGAGGCCAATCAGAATCATCCAAAGGAGCTAAAGAAAAAGGAAAGTCAATGAGCACCAAAATTAAAGTTTCTTGGACAAATGGCTAGCAAATGTCTGGTTCTCTTGATTGATAAAATGTACCTCGTATCTATAATTTGTTCTGGCTTGCAGATCTGTTTCTACTGTTTTAGTTTGAATGAAATGCTAGAAATGTGTGTTTACGTATACAAATTTATGTATGTCTGAGGAGGGTAAGAGCCACTCATGTCTGAGGGACGACTATCAGAAGGCTATCCAAATGATTCAAATGAAACAGCAGAAAAAAGCAGATTGAGAAAAGGGAGACCTGGCAGAGACGACGTGGCGGAGATCGAGAAACTGGCCGTGTCAGAGGTACGACGGTGAACCGCAGACGCAGCGGTGGCGGCTAAGAGGTGTGGCAGTGCCGTGGCGGGGGCCGAGGCGGTGGGGGCCAGGGCATGGAGGTGGTGGCCGCCGCGTGCGGGTAGGTGAGTCACGGGCCGGGGCGAAGGTGGGGCGACGAGGCCCAAGTGTGTGGCGGTGGTGGTCGGGGAGGGACCGAAGCGGTGGCGGTCGGGATGGACGCGACGACAACCGAGGCGACGGGGGCTGGGGCGTGGAGGTGGTGGCTGCCCCGTGCGGAAGGGTGAGTTATGGGCCAGAGTGGCGGCGGGGGTGGCAGGGCCTAGAGCGTGGTGGTGGTGGCCAGTGTGTGGGGGGTGGCGGCGGTCGGGGCAACATCTAAGAGAAATAATCGACATAAAACATAGATTTATTATGAGAAACGAGAAGAGGAGATAAAAAGATTGATAGAAGTCTGAAAATAGTGTAATACGAAAATAATAGATAGAAAAAGTGACACCAAAAATAACAAATAGAAAATACCACACAAAAAGATAGGATAAAAGACGTCTACAAACATTTATATTATGAGAGATTTGGTTGGGAGTGTATCTATACTGTTAACTTCTAATTTTATTTTTGACAATTTTTTTATTTAAAAAATATGCAAATACTTATTGTAATTTGTTTTATCATCAATGTGTTTGAAATATGCTTTATTATTTTACATATTGGAACTAATTTTTAAATAAAATAGTTTGTCGTGACGTGGACAACAACAAGAACAAGAATATGATATTAAAAAAAACTCACCGCCTAAGCCAGTCCAACGGCGATAATAATAAAACCAAAACCGCGTCTGGCTCTTTCCCCCTCCCCTCTACGGCCTTCCTCTCCCGCCTCGATCCGATCGGGGACGGGACGGTGCAGGGAATGTCGTCGTCGTCGGCGGCTGAGGCGCTGCACCAGCACCAGCGCCATGGCGGCGGGAGCGGGCTCGTGCCACTCGCGGCGCTCATCAAGGAGGAGGCCCGCACCGAGCGCCGCGCGGGCGCTGGCGCCGGCGAGAGCAGGATCTGCTCGCGCGACAAGGACGCGGGCGCTGGCGAGGGGGTGGAGCAGGAGGCGCGACGCCAGCGCCCTCTTCTGCGCTACGGTTGTGCCGCGCAGTCCAAGAAGGGCGAGGACTTCTTCCTGCTCAGGACGGACTGCCCGCGCCCTTCCACCTCCGCCGCCTCCCCGAATCCGACCTTCGCCGTGTTTGCTGTGAGTGGCATCTCTTCTCTCTATGCATCTACTCGTTGTGGGCGAGCGGGGCAGTAACACTACCAATACTGTGCGATTTGATACTTGGGAGGCTGAATCAGTTAGCTGATCCGGAGCTGGGCTTTGAACGCGGGAGCAGATGACCTGTCTGGATGATAAATTTGCTAGGATTCACTGCTCGTAGAAACTGCTGCTGCATTGGAAGCTTGGATTTTGCTTGTTTCTGCGGCTGTCATTGCTGAATATGCTTGCTCTGCACCAGATCTTACTTATCTTGTTCCTGGTTTAGGGCCTAGGGAAAGAGAATATGAGCTCAGAAATCTCCACTACGCACTTGGCTGCGTCGTGGGTGGCCTAGAGCAGAATGTTTGATGCTGCAAGGACCAACGAAACTGGTGTTGCTAATCGCTAATCTACTCTCTTCAGGTTCTTGATGGCCATAACGGCAATGCAGCTGCAATATACACAAGAGACAATCTGCTCAACCATGTCCTCAGCGCGATGCCACGAGGGCTCTCCAGGGAAGAGTGGTTGCATGCATTGCCCCGAGCACTTGTCGCAGGGTTTGTTAAGACTGACAAGGAGTTCCAAACTAAAGGCATGATTCTGTTATTGGTATTTGGCAGCTATTGTTGTGCTATAACCTATCACAAATGCTGATGGCATTTCTGCACCGGATGTTTACAGGCCAAACTTCTGGCACAACTGCCACATTTGTGATTATTGACGGATGGACTATCACTGTTGCTTCTGTTGGAGATTCTCGCTGTATTTTAGATACTCAGGGTGGGGCTGTTTCCTTGCTAACTGTGGACCACAGATTAGAAGAAAATGTTGAGGAGTGAGTATTAATTGCTTTTAAAAACATTTGTTGCTATGCCACTTTGTTTTACACTTGCACACGAAGAACTTTTCCCTTTCCTTCCTAGCATGGTAGTCTGAAAATGGTAGTATTAGAGTAGTAGAATATGCAATTATGCAAGAGTGCTCTTTAATCTCAGGAGACAGGTGTAGATAATAGTTATTCAGTTGCTTATTATTGGAGTATAAGTGAATTGCCTATCTTTCCCCATCAGCTTAAGCTTTTGGGGTGAATTGGTTGGTGCATGCAACTCAATATGGTATCGGAGCCAGAGGTCTCGAGTTCAAATACTGGCGAGCGCAATTTATTTTGATAGGAACCAATTCACCCCAAAAGCTTAAGCTGATAGGAAAAGATGAGCAATTCACTTATACTCCAACACTTAGTTTTGCACTGTTCTTACTTCTCCCCCTATTTCGATATATGAAGTCACATTTCAATTTCCACGCATTAAATGAATGACACTGCTGTTACCAGAGATGACAAATTACTCTATCTATTCGATGTAATGAAGTTAAAAAGCAGAAGGCTTTTCTTTGCTGCACTCTTGGTTTATATGCCAGCCATTTTACCTCTGTTTGTTTGATGGATCTTCCATATATTTTTCACTAAATTTTTCGGGATTCTTATATGAATTGGCTGTTTTCATTTGTACTAACTGGCATTTAAAACTGTGACAGGAGGGAGCGTGTTACAGCAAGTGGAGGTGAAGTTGGAAGGCTTAGTGTTGTTGGTGGTGCAGAGGTGTGCTTTCACGTTCTGGTTTCATTCTGTTAAGAGCATATGATCTTATGCACTTGGCTTGCTATTCTATATGTGATACCCATTATTATGTACTAGTAACATAAATTTCAAGGATTTTGACATGCCATTTTGCCGTACCATGTTACAAGATTGGTCCGCTGCGATGCTGGCCAGGAGGTCTATGCCTATCAAGATCCATTGGAGATATTGATGTTGGTGAATTTATTGTTCCCGTTCCTTATGTCAAGCAAGTGAAGGTAATTTGTTATTTTCACAAATAGATGCCTAAATCTATTTGTCAGTGTGCTAACTGTTCCTGACATGGTTTCTGTTCTTTCTGTTAGTTGTCAAATGCAGGAGGAAGACTTATTATTGCTTCAGATGGAATTTGGGATGCATTGTCCTCAGAGGCTGCTGCTAAGTGTTGCAGAGGTTTACCTGCTGAGCTTGCAGCTAAACAAGTTGTTAAGGTAAATAGTTTACTAATAGGTTATCGATTCTATGCAGTTCAATATAGCATTGATATCATTGCATTACGGGTCATCTTACAACTGCATCTGCATATATGCAATAATCATTTAGGAGGCTCTACGGACAAGAGGACTAAAGGATGATACGACATGTATTGTTGTTGACATTATCCCACCTGGTCAAACAATACGACCACCATCTCCGCCTAAGAAGATGAACAAGTTTAAGTCATTAATCTTCAGAAAGAAAGCAAAGGACACCTCTCCAAAATTGATCAAACAACATTCAGCGGCTGGTATTGTTGAAGAGATATTTGAAGAAGGTTCAGCGATGCTATCCGAAAGGTAAGTTCGGTTCATCCTCTAAATAAGTTTTCTTCACCAGATGATCAACTGTTTTTCTGCTGATTCCTGTTTATACTAGTGCCATATTTGCTTCATTTCATTTGAATGCAGCAGGTTTTGTTTATGAACCATATAAATATGCATATGCTTATATACCTGATTAGGTTTAATTCTATTGAGCTAGCTTAGCTAGTTCTAATCACATATAACAGGCAACAGCCAGTGTGTTCATTCTTATCCACACGGTTCTGCTATGACTCCAATATTGATTATTTTGCTGGTAGCAGCTGGGCATGTGGCTGTTTTAGTGTTCTAGAAGACTATTGGTGTGTGGAATTTTCTAGTGAAGGGAACATAGTTATTGAAAATTTACTGATCTTATGTAAGGTTACTTGGATGCGCAATCTTGCCTAATGACCCTCTAAATCATGTAGTAATTTTTCTTGTTAGAAACTGTCCTCACAAATATTTTGGTTGTTGGTCTTTCCTTTCCGCCTGGAGATATAGCTCTCATGTTACTAAGAGGACAAACCATTAATCATGCCACCTTACAATTGGAGAATATCATAAACCTGCTAAGTATCTTGATCCTCACAACTGTAGTAGAGATCTCTTTGAACCACTTATTAGAAGATATAGGACACGTCTATGTAGATCCAAATATGCTCGGCGTATCACAAGTTCACTAGCCACTTCTTGTGATGTAGACCAGAATTATTTGCCTTTTCTGTGTCTTCTTGCTCTTTATCCACAATTTCTTGTGTGTATTGATGCCTCACATGAGACAATTCTATTCGACTGAATAAAAGTGTGTCGCTTCCTGACACATAGCAGAGCTGAACAAAACTTGACTTCTATGAGCTTTTTTGTAGCAGAGCCATGCTGACAATAATTTTGGCCTGAGGAAAAGGGTTGGCTGTGATCATTCCCTAACATGGAAAATTGATATTTAGGAAAAAGTTATTGTGCAGTTAATGTACAATGGCCAGGAACTTACCGCCTTCTTTCGTTCCCATTAAATTCCCATATTCTATAGGACTGCAATTTACCCTGCCATGTTATATGGAGAAGAGTGTTGGCCTACTAAAAGGTGACATGTCCAATAGCCACACGTAGCAAAAATTCATATATTGAGATGGATGTGTGACCACACGAGGAGAGATCGTGTCTGGAATGATGACATACAAAAGGGATTAGGGGTGCCACCAGTTGAGGAGAAGCTTGTGCAACATCATTTGCGGTAGTTCGGATATATACAACGAAGGCTGCATGAAGCACAGGTCCGTAGCGGGATGATAAGTCAGTCTAATTGTATGAAGAAAGAAGAGGTACTCCAAACTTGACATGGGAGTCTGTGAAGAGAGATTTGAAGGATTGGGATATCACCAAGGAGTTAGCCTTGGATAGGAGTTTACGGAGGCTAGCGATTCACGTGCCTGAACCTTGATTAGCGGTTTATGCTCCTTTTTGGTTTGTTGCTTGGGGTTTCATCTCTAGCCTACCCCAACTTGCTTGGGACAAAAAGGCTTTGTTGTTGTTGTTGTTATCGTATTGAGCACCCCATATTCATGGGAGATTGGTGGAGCTATGTTCACTCCTGTTGCTTGTTCCCACCAAGTTGCTAGAATCTCCCCAGTATTATATGAGGAGAATAGGGGAGGCAAAGGGATGACGTTTCAGATGGGTGAGAAGGAATATCGCGTTATCAGTGCTGCTGGATTAATTCTCTTTTGGAGATAAACACCCTTTTCGTGTTTCTTTTTGGAAATGTTGATAAGTAGCTTTGGTCAAATAATTTATCTTTGGAGATATGGATAAAGCTCTGTCAAGTTTCTATACTAATCATTCGAAGATTAACTGCAGGCTGGAACTTCGTATAGACTGGCAGCTTTTCAATCATGGATGTTGAGAATTTGCATTCAACAGGCCATTTTCTTTCTATTTTTTTCAGATCAGTATTGCATCTGAACTTGGGATCTGTGCTGTAAAACCAAGATTAATTTGAACGCCAACCTGGTTGTAGTATATTCACATAATGAAACATTGCAGCCTGTTAGGAATTTCATGGCATCCTAATTTCATTTATTTACATGTTTTTCTTATTGTGTACTGCCATATGCTACTCCGAATGTCACTATGGGACATCCACTACATAGCCAGGCTAATTTCACCTGTTTGTACCCCCAGGTTAGGTAATGGTTCAAATGGCGGGAGGACTTCCTCCAGTCTGTTTACATGCGCCATCTGCCAGATTGACCTTGAACCAAGTGACGGTATATCAGTTCATGCTGGATCAATTTTTTCTTCTAGCTCGAAACCGTGGGAAGGTCCTTTTCTCTGTTCGGATTGCCGAGATAAAAAAGATGCCATGGAAGGCAAACGACCAAGTGGTGTCAAGGTTCTGTAATTAACTATAATCAACGGCGATCGATGACCATTGTAGCTCCTGGCAAGATCTCACCTTTCTTCTTTTCCAATGTGAGAAGCCTTGCCTTACAAAATTTTCTCTTAAGTTTTAGGCGATTTGGATAATTTTTAGGCTGCATTTTGTTCTGTTATGTGAGGAACTAGCCGACAATGTAAGTAGTTCTTGGGAAAAGAAAATGTGAAGCTGAGTGAATAGAGTATGTCTCCATTTTGTTTTCCTTTTTCTTCTATTGTAGGGAATGGACTAACAGCAGCTTGCATCTCGCGAGTTGAGTATGATAGTTAAGCTATTCTTTATTTGTAAGCTATATATGCCCAGGTTGTTGCCTTAGCTAATGGAATCTTTGGTTTTTTTCTGTGCATTCTTTTTCGTCCTTGCCAATGGTTGATGAGGCATTACAAAGGGGGACACGCTCGTTGCCCTCAATATTCAATACTCCCTCCGTCTATTATTCCCTCCGTTTAAAATTATAAGTCATTTTGAGTTTTTTGAGTTTTCTCAAATTATAAGTCTTTTTTAATACATTTTTATTTTATCCTTCTTGTTTTTTAAAAATCTCACTTTTCCATTTTTTTAATTTATAAAACAGGACGGAGGGCGTAGACACGTTGTTGATACGCAGGAGCCTCGAGGCCCTCGACTGGGAGAAGATGTTTTTTTTGGAGGCGGATGTCGTAGGATTCCCTAATTAAATTTTGCCAGCTATAGATTGCTTCGAGATTTGTCCATGCGGAAAGTGTATATAGTTGTTGTCAATCCCTCTTTGGTGGCTGTTGTCATTAGTATGTTGGTCTTGTCACCACGACACCCTTGTCACCACGCAACTCAAAGGAGGCGTGGGAGCTGCTGGATACGCGCAATGTTTCGTGCAGTCAGAGCCCATGCTGGGCACGGATTGCTCCAGCTTCCTACTGCTTCCTCAGCTGCCGCATCGCCTGCGCCGGGGTTGAAGCTGATGCCTCCAAGGAACTTTAGGACATTGAAATATTACTACAGTACAAACTTAATCTACCAGTAATATTGAAAAGGTTCTTTTAAACTTGCAACTAATGCAAACATTTAAAAGGACTTTTACAAAATGTACAATTAGTCCGAGTGCTTATGCTATACTGTGGATAGGGCAAGTGATGCAATTTCTTTTCTATATGGAAAGATAATGTGATGTATTCTTGTTTCGATAAAAAAATACAATATGATGTAATTTCGATACGATATATGTATGACAACATAAATATTGTGTCTTGAGATGCACAAACCTTGCAACTGCCATCAAGCGAGCTGGTTATCAGTATTGGACAAGGAGCTCCTAGAATTGTTAAAATGCCGGTTATTGGGACCCATGCTTAATTGTAGTACTGAAATTGGGCCAGGACATTATAGCTTCATGGGGTTGGGGTTCTTCAGTTTGAAATAAACTGTAAAATCACATTGACAAGACAAAAAGGTCAAATTATGAAAAATTGAATTATCAATAGTGCAATAAATTAATTCCATTAGAAGGAAAAGGAACCTGATCATGCACCACACATGCACAGTACCATCTTCCGAGCCAGATACGACAAGAGAACTATCCTGAGAGAAGCATACAGAACTTATGGCATTCTTGTGTGCCCTCCACCTTCTTAGTAATGCTCCACTTGCAACCTGAAGGCCGTAACTTTTGAATTGAGCAAGCCATCATATTACTCACTTGCTTCACTAAAACCCATTTATAAGTGTTTAATTTAACCTTTTCAATTAACTATCAATCACTCATGTATATCATTGGAGATATTTATTTTTGCGATTGTAATTATTATTGCTACATCATGTATGCTAATTAGCCGAGAGATGCCTGTGGAAGGTCATAGTTGGGACAAAAAAGAAATAGTTTTTTTAGATAAAGGAAACAATACTTGTTTCCGGCTTCTGCTTGAAGCACTAAAAATAATAGTTCACGTAAAGAGTTGGATCAATAAAAATTACAAACTGAATAATCCAATAATCCACTGTTCTTTATTAAAAATAGAGCATATATCCTTTATATGTGAGATGGATCCACTATTTTTTTAGTAAAACCAGAGCATATATTTTTTAGGAATTCCTATCTTTTATATGTGAGGTGGATCCACTATTGTTTAGTAAACCAGAGCATGATTCATTTATCTTTGAGATAAATTGGCTACAACAAACTTAGGGCCTCTTTGCTAGAGCTCCCAGCTCTGATTCTCTGAATTCACTACTGATTCGCTTGTGAAGTGATTTTGTGTCTGAAAATGATTTTTTTTTATTCTCTAAGATAAACTTCTAGAATCAAAACAGAGAATCACTTCACAGAATCAGGAGAAGCTATTTTTTTCCAGCTCTCAGCCTCTTAGTTTATTTTAGAGAATCATTTCACAGAATCAGACAAAAATTACTTCTTCTAAAAAACAATGTTTGACAGAGCTTTTCAGATTCTGACTGAGAATCAAAAGTTGGAAGCTCTGCCAAAAGGTCCCTTATATTCCAGTGGTTCACTATTTTTCAAATTCATTTTACTTTGTGACATGCTTCCGTTTTTCGGCTGGATAAAAAGAAAAGGTTATGCTGCATGTGCGATGGAATCCACGAGTGGCAACAGAAAATTAGAAGATAGAAGGAAACATCTACCAGCAAAAAAAGTTTGATAACATAGCCTTTTCAAGGCTCCGTTTGGAACCGAGGAAAATTTTTTGAATCTGCGTTTTTTTCCTGTAAATTAAACTGATTATTATAAAATTCTTACAAAATTTCTATAAAATTTTTGCGTTTCAAACGAGGCCTAAGTAGTTCCATAGAGGTTCAACAGGCTAGATCAGTCTACATACAAGATTTGACTAAGAAACGAAGTTATTAAAAAACCATTTAAAAAGAACTTTAAATAGATTCCAGAACATAGTATTATGTTTAATATTTCAGGAGAGGTAATGGAATTACTGACGTAGATACCTCCCAAATGTACGCAGTGCCTGAATTTGCTCCACCCACTAAGTAATTCCCATCTTTTGAGCATGCTATAGGGTCAACGGCTTCTCCGATGCAATTTTTATGGCTTTCTTGGAGCTGATAAACAAAAGAATGAATGAAAACACAACACGCAACATATCATTAGGCTACGTCCATAATAATCTCCTCAGTACCGGGGTATATGGCTCTCAAAAGTGTTATTCCCTCCGCCTCATTTTAGAAGTCATTTTTAGCTGTAGACACAGAAATAAAAAAAATAAAAATAAAAATAAAAAAGTTAAGATATTCAAAACGACGAGAAAAGAGATAGAGTGCAGATGTACTAATAAGAGAAAAAATTATCTCCAGAAGTGAGAATAACTTATAATTTAAAAAAAATTATAAAGTCCAAAATGACTTATAATTTAAAATAAAGTGAGTATATTACTGTTAGAGTCTCCTTGAGACAGCACCATATCGGGAGGTATATTACTATTAGAGTCTCCTTGGGACAGCACCATATCGGGAGGTAACACTTGATCTGGATTCTTTCACCGAAGGGGATTTGACCTCTCTGATCTGGAACTACCAATAACAGAAGATGAAGTGTGGTGGACCATATCAGAAAAATGATGTCGGCTGACTGGGCGCCGGTCCGGATAGCTATACTGGAAAGTTCTACAAAATTTGTTGCCATATAAGTCTAGCCTTTTCGGCGGTCATTTTGGTGTTGCAGCTTAGAGTTGGACTGGGTTACAAAGTGTGAGTCCTATTTTACCTTACCCATTGTGGTGTTGCAGTCTGTAACGACCAGATTTTTCTTACCTTTCGATAAGTTTCAATCTTTCGTGACTTTGTCAATTTCAAAAAGTTGATAAGCACGATATCACAAACGTTCAATCAAAAAACTATAACAGAAGCATTAAACAAAAAATGAGAATAGAAAATAACAAATTAATGCAAATTTATTAGAATATAATCCTCCAAAGAGATTCATCGGCACGCAGGCCAAAATTATCTCAAAGCAGAACGATCACTAACGAGAAATCCATAGAAAAACAGCAACAGAAACATCATGATGAAAGCAGCGGCGAACCTCCTCAACACAGATACGCTTGAGCGTAGGAGCTGACTTCACAATCCGTCGAAAATGCAGTCAAAGTCAAAACTGTGGGTATCATCTGAAAACAACAAATTAAAAAGCCGTGAGTACAAATACTCAGCAAACCGCGTACTACTTATCAATAATGTATGCATGCAAATAGTTTCAAGGGTAGAGGCTGACTCAAGTGCTAAATGCAAGTTTAAAATATTTTATTTTATTTTAAAAAAAATACAAAAAAAAATTATTTTAAAATTGTCAAATTTTATTATCTTGCCTCGCAGAGATCTCCGTTATCTCGAACTGAGAGTTCATTTTAAATGTTGGTGTAATCTTCACATCCGGCCACAGCTCAAAGTCTGTAGTTCAAAACATTTTGAAAACAGAAATAAAAGAAAAAAAACAACACTAATCATCGTGAAAGCTCTCAGGCAGTGTCCTTTTTCGAGATATGACAATGCGCATTGACTATAATTCTGCAGAGTTTATACACCTGAACCCATAAAAAGTATCATCGAAAATTACCATTATAGTCCTGACGAACACATAAAACCCATCCACAAGCTTTAATTAGCGTTACCCATCCTCCAGGATAGGGATCCTAATTGGCTACGCAAACGAGTCCTGTATATGTGAAAAGCCTACCACTGATCAGGTGGGGTATCTCAATTTCATGTAAGAAATCATAACTTTACACCACAAATTATAACTTTACACCACACTAACGTAACACCATCAACCCATAAGTAAACATTCAGTCTCGACAAGCTTCAAGATAAAGCCTTTACTCATACAAAGTAACGTGGTGTGCATAGAAAAGCACTGGAGACATGTGACACGATAAACCGGTCCTCATACGCCGGGGCAAACACTCTCCATCTTCAACGTTAACAACTAACAAGTCTCACGGAAAGATCTCAACCCAGATCTTTCTGTTGTACCCACCACAGATACACCCACAGAGACTTTTCAAAAGTTCTCCAGCTCCTCATACTGCACCTGCCCTCGTTAAATAGTTTTATATAGTTATTTGTAAAACTCAGTCATTTGAATCACAGTTCAAAATTATTTAACATAAATTCTATTTTTATAGTGATAGGTGTGAGGTAAAATAAATGCGACTAAACCTAAGCATAAAGTAAAATAATCATTTTAAAGCAATCTTAGGACTCACATTTTGTGAAACGATAAATAGGCACGGCTTGAGAATAACACTAGCATATTTTAAAACAGTTGACATGCAAATTATAGTTACAAATAAAACATGCAGTTTAAAATGCTAGGTACAAAAATAATAAATAAACGCGGCTTGTCTGACAACTCGAGATCGAAATCGAGATCCGGATCGTCGAACTGAGCAAACTCACGGTTCTTCTCGAGGCCACCAGCTAAACAACCACACTGAGACACTAGGCACGTGACAATTTAAATTCGAATAATTAAATCCAAATTTAAATTGCTAGACTAAACGTGCTCAAAACGTTTTTCGAAAAATTTTAGATGAAGTTTTCGACGAGACGAATTTAACGAAATAAACTAGAGAAACTTTGAAGACCAATCGAAATTCTCCAAAAATCCTCGAAGATTAACCGGAAAAAAGAAATTTCGAGAAATAGAAATGCTCTTGCAAAATCAAACACTGAACCACCACTGAGCATATTGATCAGTACTTTCTTCTACCTTTCGCCTGCTCCAGAACCAACACACAGAAGCTACTTCCTCAACCAACTCGAAGAACACGAACACCCAGACCAAACTCGACTAACTGAGAACGTTTGAGCACGGCCCGCTGCTCCCAGGCACGCACGCGCAGTACCTCAACAGAACTTTAGCAATGAGAACCTCGGTGCGAGGGACAGCGGAATGGATCGGCCACTATACAGGTACAACGATCTACAGCTGCGCCACCACCTAGAACTACGCGCCCAGGAACTGAGACAGAGGAAGAGGTGTGTCGGCTCACCAAGGGCTTGAACGGGGAAACCGACGTGAAGCTACTGGATCGATGGGCAGACGACAGATCGCGCTCTAGCTCAAGGCTTCCAGGCAGATCGGTCGCGCTGGGGAAGGCTCGACGGTTGAAACCCCTGCTCATGCGCGACAGCATCAGTACTGAATCCGACGAGCAAAGAACCAAAGGCGTCGACGACGAGCACCCTACCTGGCGACGCGGACGGAACCTGATGACAAACGACGCACGAGTACAGCCGAGACGAAGGACGGTGCGGACGAGCGGCTCACGGGGATCGACGGGGCGACGCTACAAATTGAGGAGTCGCGGTCGACGAATGGATGAAGACGGAAACGACAGGGACGGAGCAGGCGGTGCGGGTGCGCGCGTCGGTGGACGGGAACCGGGCGACGCGACGGACGGGGTGACGCCGCGGCAGGGACGGCGCGACGCGGGAAGGGCGAGGATGGTCGACGCGGCGGCGCGCGGGGACGCGCTCGCTCGTGCCCGACGTTCTCTGCCGTTGCTTGGAAAGAGGAAAGAAATGGGAACTAACGGGAGACGATAAGATTGAGTACTTATATTAGAGAGAGGATCAACTTTAGTTTCAAAAAAGAAATTTTAGCCCAACAAATACTCACGGACCGAATTAATTTGACGGAAAAAAATTAAAAAGAAACATTCGAATTTGGAGTGAAATGAAATTTCGAGATAACTTCACTTCGATTACACTAAAAATTTCGGATTGTTACAGCTATACTAGAAAGTTCTACCAAATTTGTTGGCATATCAAGTCTAGCTTTTTCGGCGGCCATCTTGGTGTTGCGGCTTGGGTTTGAATTGGGTTACAAAGTGTGGGTCTTACTAATTCTGCCATTGGGGTAGGTGTAAGTGCAGCGGGACACAATGCACCTTTTGGCCTATTCTATACGCCAAGTAGCAATAGAGATTCAATCCGGTCTGTCACGCCGCAACGGTATATGTGCTGCCTGCTAGTCATGATTGAGTTGGAGGAGATGTAGCGTCCAAGCTTCAGGGCCGGGTGCCCAGCATAATCGGTTCTAACCCTTGGGATATATATATAGTCTGTTCCGACCCCGAGGGTCAAACGCGGTGGGGGTCGGGTTGGATCTCCCCTTCGCTCTGGGCCGCACCACCAGCTGGGCTGCTTTGATGTCGAAGCTAGCCTAGCTTCTTATTTTGGTCCCTCAGTCGGTCGCCTTTTTTAGGTTTAGTTTGGATGGGTCGGGATTAAGTATCTCGGTCTCAAGAATCCGACAAGTGTAAAATTAAGAAACATTTATTCTGATTTGAATCACCCGTGAAAAATATCATTTGGTTGAGAGTGATTCATGTCTGAATCTAAAATGTTTCTTCCATCCAAATACACCTTTAGATCTAGCGTGGTAGTAGTTTCTTAGTCGGGTTATTTTCTGTCGTGATCCTCAAAAAATCCATCTTTTGAATAGATAACTCAAAAAATGTGCAATAGTACTATGTGTTCGAGAAAAAACAAGTACTTGTCACAGATATTCGGAACATGTGAGATTACCAGTCGTTGGAGAAAAGGTATCCATCTAGCTAGCTTGAAACTTCTGCTATTAAAAGTAAAAATGAAATGTCTCGTTCAAACAAAGAAATAAAATATTTCTACAAATTATTTTCTTGAACATTTTACCAGGAATGACCATCCCGATCGATGAATTTTTCTTTCTTTTTTATCAAAGACAAGGTATGCCATAAGCCCATAATCAGTAGGAGCACGCACCTTGTTGAGATTCCAGAAATAGATAGCGCCTCGAAGATCGGTGGATTCTTGTCCGATCGGGACGCAGCGAGGAGACGCCCGGCAACGTGGGCAAGACCTGACGGAGGGGCAACACAATCTCGCACGTAGGAGATCTTCTGTTAGACCTATATCTGTATTAGAATATGTATTAGGCCTTTGGCCTCTCTGTATGCACGCCCAACGCCCATTGCTACAGGCCCATGCATGTAGCCTAGGGTTTGCATGGTGCGCCGCCTAGCTGGTGCCTATTTGTATCGTTCCCTGATCAATGAATCAAATGTGTGCGTGATTATCTCCGTGAAATATGGTATCAGATTGCGGCGTCGATTCTGGTCCGCTTCCGCAACCCTAGCGCCGCCTCTACCTCACCCTCCACGCCGCCAGCATCATCTGCTGCGGCCTCACCGTCACGGCCACCCTCTCCGGCGTGTCGGTCTTCTAGCCCCTATTTTCTTCCCATCTCTACCTGTCTCCAGCTATGTCAACAACAGACGACGTTGCCGCCGCAGCTGCGGCTGCTGCCGTCTCGGCCGGCAATCCGGCTGCTGTCGCCGACACCACCCGTCGCGACGCTGCAGCGCATGACGCCGAGGCGACCGGCAGCTCGCTTGGCGCAATCTACGGCACTTCTTCATCAGCAAGCGGTCGCCGTCCAGAACTTCAAAGTTCTGGTTCCTCTCGTCCTCGACTTTCGTTCCACTGTGTACGCACGGTGGCGTGGATTATTTCTCACCGTCCTCGTGCAGTACGCCCTGGACAATCACATTCTCTCGGACGATGACTTCCCCGACAATGCTGACTGGGTCCGAATGGACGTCACCGTCAAGCACTGGATCTATACCGCGGTCACCGTCGACTTGCTTGAGTTCGTCATGGGCGGCAGCGGTGTCCGTGTTACGGCTCATGCTGCATGGTGTCGTCTCGAAGAGCAGTTCCTCGGCAACAAGGAATCCCGCGCCATGCTCCTCAACGGCGAATTTCGCTCATTTGTTCAGGGGAATTTATCCATCTCTGATTATTGTCGGCGTTTTAAAGGCATGGCCGATACTCTTGGTGAGCTGGTAGAGCCGGTCCTGGACCGTACTCTGGTGCTCACCACTCTTCGGGGCCTCAATGAAAAATTTGCATACATGGCAGCCATCATCAAGCGCACAAGCCCTTCCCCACATTCGCCACTGTTAGGGCTGATCTACAGCTCGAAAAGCTCGAGATGAAGGGATGGCTGAGTGCACCGTCTACCGCCATGGTCGCTGCCACCGGTGGCTATTCTTCCTCAGCACCACGTCCTCCTGCACACTGGCCCTCTCGTCCTCCGTCTCCTGTGCCGAATCCTCACGTCACAGGCTACGGTCCTCAGGGTGGTGGTAGCGGTTCTGGTTCTTCATCCGGTGCATCCTACAATGGCAAGAACAAGCACAAAAACAAAGGTACCTACAGACCTCCCGGTGGTTTTCATGCAGGACGTGGTGGTGGCCCTGGATCCGGGAGTTGGCCATCAGTTCACAATCCATGGGCTGGCACCATTCAGATGTACGGCGGACCGATTGGTCCTGGTGGCCTTCTCGGTGCACGCCCAGGGGCGCCTGCTCCACCCCGTGCTGCTGCTCCCGCACAGCATGCCTACTTCACCTCTGCTGATCCACATCAGCAGGCGTGGGGGCCTCTGCCGCCTCTACAGCAGCAGGCACGGGGGGCTCTGCCGTTCCAGCCACCCGTCTACGGTGCCCCTGCACCTTTCGTGCCGACTCCGCCTGCTCAGACCGTTTGGGATCAAGGTGACCTCGCCTCCAACTTCAGTACCATGACCCTTACGCTGCCATCCTCTTCTTCGGAATGGTACGCCGACTTGGAAGCATCCTCACACACGACGGCAAACCTCGGTAATCTCACAGTTTCTTTTCCGCCTAATTCTTCTACTCCTTCTAATATTATCTTTCGTAATGGTTCTTTACTACCTGTTACCTCCACTGGTCATGTCTCCTATTCTAACCCAGACCGATCTCTCTATCTTCGTAACATTCTTGTTTCTCCTCATCTAATTAAGAATCTTGTTTCTGTTCATCAATTTACAACTGATAATCACTGATGGAATAAGTCTAGTGCAGGCGCTTTATGCTTTGTGCTTTACGTTTTTCGCTTTAGCATCTTAGACTAGCTTTTTAGCTTTTCGTTTTAACATCTTAGACTAGCTTTTCAGCTTTATGCTTTAGCATCTTAAACTAGCTTTTCAGCTTTATGCTTTAGCATCTTAGACTAGCATCTTAGCATATATTTGGCTGCCCACCAAGCCTATATATATGTATCTCCAACCCCTTAGGTTGGTCATGGCATTCTAATGAGTAAGAAACATGGAGAAAATTACTCTCAACATTGAGTGTCATCTAACACAATGCGAGTGTTGCGTCTAACAATTGGTATCAGAACCGTATCATCATGTGATCTATCCAATCCCACCCGTGATTCTCTCTAGTGGAGGCGTCGGTCTTCCTACTCGACTCCCTTCCCCGTCGGTCCCTGTGCTCTACTGGCAGATAGTGACTCGGCGGCTTCTTCCCAGTGCAGTAGCAACCTCCGCGACTCTTTCCCGCTAGCGACGTGCCATGTCCGTAGGAGGCTCTCACCGCTCGGTCCCCTCGAGCGTGCGACGCCGGCAGGAGGCCGACCTTGCCGCGGTAGAGGAGTGTGAGCGGGTGGTAGCAGAGGCCGCGACAACAGCGGCTCGAGCGTCGAGGTTGACGGTCGCAGAGCTGGCAGTAGCACGAGCAGCAGAGGAAGCGGCAGGAGCTGCAGCATGTGCGGCGGCGGCGGAGCTCGAAGCTTTGAGCGGCGGTAGCGCCAGCGACGCTACCTCCGACTCAGGCAGCATCGACGTGGAGGTCGAGTTGGAGCAGTGGGCAGCGGCGCAGCACCACAGACGCGGTGGCAGCCCAGATGGTGAGGACGGGGGCCTAGGGCTCGATGGCGGTGGTGTCCGAGCTAGGAGGCGGTGTGACGGCGGCGACCCAGAGGAGCACAGGCGCGGCGGCGGCAGCCCAGACGGGCGTGGAAGTGCCGGCAACTCTCCCGGTGGACGTGCGTGCGACGACCGTGCTCTTGGCGGACGCGGCAAACGCGACCCTTGGTGCGACTCACGCATCGACCGCGCGCTGGAGGCTCCGCGACTGCGGGAGCAGGTGACACAGCTAGAGGCCCAAATGGAGTACACCAGGCGGCAAAGCGGACGGGACGACGACGAGGGCAGCCTTCACCGGCTGTGTGGCTCTCCTTCCCTAGACCGGTGCCATGGTCACCACGGCTTCCAAGTCATCGTCAGGGACGCCGGTGCCTGTGGTGGATGGCCCTCCTCACCAAGACCATCTACGCTGAGTGGTCCATGGTGATGAGGGTGAAGCTTTAGGTGCGGCATATGTGGGAGGCGGTCCGGTACGGCGACGTCGACTACGACGAGGATCGACGGGCGCTGGAGGCTCTCTTTGCTGCAGTCCCGCCTGAGATGCAGTCTTTGCTTGCTTGCAAGCAGACTGCTAAGGAGGCCTGGGACGCCATCGCTGCGGTGCGTATCGGCAGCGATCGAGCCCGTAGGTCCACGTTGCAGGCACTGCACAGGGAGTGGGAGAGTCAGGCTTTCAAGCTGGGTGAAGACGTCGATGACTTTATTCTCTGTCTTAACACTCTGCTGCAGAAGTTCGCGCAGTACGGCGACGACACTATCAATGAGGAGAGAGCTGTCGAGAAGTTTCTCCGCTGTGTTCCCGAGAAGTACAAGCAGATCGCACGCTTGATCGAGTCTCTGCTGGACCTCTCAAGGATGTCGATCGAGGAGGCGATAGGTCGCCTTAAGGTCGTCGACAATGACGAGCCACAGCCTCCCTCAGGGCCTGTCATCATTGGCGGGAAACTCCATTTCACTCAGGAGCAGTGGGAGGCCTCCAGAGTGATCGGAAGAAGGGGGAGCCTTCTTCCTCGACAGGCGGCCGCAAGAGCGGCAAGCCGCGCAAGGCGCGCGGAGGCGCTCAGGGCAAGGCGCGTGGACGTGCCGAGGGGACGCCCGCAGAGGCTCCCAGGGCGGCGTCGCCGGCGAGCGCAGGGCGGCATGAAACGACATATGCCGCAACTGTGGCAGGCCTGGCCATTGGGCTAGGGATTGTCAACAGCCGAGGCGCGGCCAGGCTCACGTCGCACAGGCTGAGGAGGAGGATCTGGCTCTGTTCCTAGCACACAGGAGCATCGAGCTAACTCCAGCAGCATCGGCCGCAACAACCCTCCTCAACCTCGACGAGCCGAGGGCACACGCCTTCCTCGGTGACGGCTCCAGCGACGATAAGATCGACGGCTGGTTCCTCGACAGTGGTGCCACTCACCACATGACGGGTCGCAGGGAGTTCTTCTCTGACCTGAACGTCGACGTGCGCGGCTCCGTCAAGTTCGGCAACTCTTCGGCTGTGGACATCAAGGGTATTGGCTCCATTGTCCTCGTCGCCAAGACTGGCGAACACCGACTCCTACTGGAGTCTACTTCATCCCCGCACTAACGAACTCCATCATCAGCCTGGGTCAGCTAGATGAGAATGGCTCGCACATGGAGATCAAGGCTGGAATCATGAGGATCTGAGACCGCCATCGTCGCCTTCTTGCCAAGCTAAACAGAGGCATCAATCGCCTCTACGTCCTCAATGTGCAGGTGGCGCAGCCCGTGTGTCTCGCAGCCCGCTGCGATGACAACGTCTGGCTGTGGCACGAGTGCTTTGGGCACCTCAACTTTGAGGCCCTGAAGCAGCTTGGCGGTAAGGAGATGGTGCAGGGCATGCTGCGGGTCGAGCATGTGGAGCAGCTCTGTGACACCTGCGTCCTCACCAAGCAGCGGCGACTCTCCTTCCCTCGTCAGGCGAGTTTTTGCGCCAAGAAAAAGCTGGAGCTGGTGCACGGCGACCTTTGCGGTCCCGTGACACCGACCACACCTGGAGGCCGGTGCTACTTTCTGCTACTCGTCGACGATGTGTCTCGCTATATGTGGGCATACCTCCTCGACACTAAGGCGGCAGTAGCTGATGTTATCAAGCGTCAGCTGGCTACGGCAGAGAAGGAGTGCGGCTGCAAGCTTCGAGTGCTACGCACCGACAACGGCGACGAATTCATGGCGGCTGAGTTCGCGTCGTACTGCGCTGACGAGGGGATTCAGCGCCACTACTCCGCGCCGTACAGCCCGCAGCAGAACGGCGTCGTCGAACGGCGCAACCAGACGGTGGTGGGGATGGCTCGGGCCCTCCTCAAGCAGAGGGGGATGCCGGCCATTTTCTGGGGAGAGGCGGTGGTGACAGCCGTCTACATCCTCAACCGCTCGCCCACCAAAGCGCTTGGCGGCAGGACGCCTTACGAGGCTTGGCATGGATGCAAGCCGGCGGTTGCCCACCTGCGCGTCTTCGGCTGCCTCGCGTTCGTCAAGGAGCTTGGCCACATCGGCAAGCTCGACGACAGGAGCACTCCGGGAGTGTTCATCGGCTACGCGAAGGGCACGAAGGTCTACCGCATCCTTGACCCAAAGACATAGCGTGTGCGCACGGCGCGCGACATTGTGTTTGACGAAGGGCGAGG
Organism: Zoysia matrella; assembly: GCA_001602295.1. NCBI lineage: Eukaryota > Viridiplantae > Streptophyta > Magnoliopsida > Poales > Poaceae > Zoysia > Zoysia matrella. The sequence goes on along the minus strand of BCLG01001687.1, from coordinate 12,209 downwards.
TTGGACGTGGGGCAAGATGGTGGACGACGGCCCGACTCCGGTGTACGACGACTTCACCGTCGAGTACGTCCACTTCGAGGAAGCTGGGGGAGTGGGCAGCTCTTATTCGCCAAGCGCGCCTACCCTAGTCTCCGAGCCTCCACCAACTCCAGCGACTATGACGCCGGCTGCGATGAGTTCCCCACCGCCACCACCACAGCCGGCCACGCCACTCTCTCTGGCGCCGACAGCTACTCCTCCAGGCACGTCTACACCAGCATCTGCTCATGTCGAGCACAACCCGGTGGAGTTCACTACTCCGCTCCCTCACGACGAGAAGCGTGTCGACGCGTACCACGACGGCGAGCCGTTAAGGTATCGCACGATGGAGGATCTTCTTGGCGACGCACCGGTACCGAGACGGGTGCCTCACGACCTAGAGGCACAGTTGCATCTTGCGTGCGACAACGGTGAGCCTCGCTCCTTCGCTGAGGCTGAGGGACACGCGGCATGGCGCGCCGCGATGAAGCTAGAGATAGATGCGGTTGAAAGGAACCGCACTTAAAAACTCGCTGACCTTCCTTCTGGACACCGCGCGATCACCCTTAAGTTGTGTTCAAGCTGAAGAAGGATAAGGCCGGTGCCATCGTCAAGCACAAGGCTTGCTTGGTGGCACGCGGGTTTGTGCAGCAGGAGGGGATCGACTTCGATGATGCCTTCGCTCCTGTTGCATGGATGGAGTCCGTGCGTCTCATTCTTGCACTGGCTGCCCAGGAAGGCTAGCACGTCCACCACATGGATGTCAAGTCGGCGTTTCTCAACGGCGACTTGAAGGAGAAGGTCTACGTGCATCAGCCGCCGAGATTTGTCATCCCCAGCAAGGAGGGCAAGGTGCTGCTCCTGCGCAAGGCACCACGGGCGTGGAACGTCAAGCTGGATTCCACGCTGAAGGGGATGAGTTTCGAGTAAAGCCCGCACGAGGCGGCCGGAGGGGCAACGGCGGCAATGCCCTGCTGGTGAGTGTCTACGTCGACGACTTGGTGATCACGGGCACCAAAGATGCGGAGGTGGCAGCGTTCAAGGAGGAGATGAAGGCCACCTTCTAGATGAGTGACTTAGGCCTCTCTCTTTCTACTTGAGGATCGAGGTGCACCAGGACGACTCCGACATCATACTTCGACAAACCGCCTACGCTAAGCGCATCGTTGAGCTAGCTGGACTCACCGACTGCAACCCAGCTCTCACTCCGATGGAAGAAAAGCTGAAGCTCAGCCATGACAGCACGACAGAGCAGGTAGATGCCATGCAGTATCGGCACCTTGTGGGAAGCTTTCGCTACCTCGCCCACACGCGATCGGACTTGGCGTTCTCCGTCGGCTACGTCAGTCGGTTCATACAGCGACCGAGGACGGAGCACCAGCAGGCTGTCAAAAGGATCATCTGCTATGTTGCGGAGACTCTTGACCACGGCCTCCACTACCCGAGGTGTCCCGGGGCGGCACATTTCATCGGGTACAGCGACAGTGACCACGTCAGCGACATCAACTCCAGCAAGAGCACGAGCGGGGTGCTCTTCTTCCTCGGCAAGTGCCTTGTTAGCTGGCAGTCGGTCAAGCAGCAGGTGGTGGCCTTGTCCAACTGCGAGGCTGAGTACATAGCGGCTTCCACCGCTTCAACTCAGGCGCTCTGACTCGCTCGACTGCTTAGCGATCTCCTTGGCAGAGACGCTGAAGTAGTGGAGCTCAGAGTGGACAACAAGTCCGTTCTGGCCTTGGCAAAGAACCCTGTTTTCCACGAGCGCAGCAAGCACATCAGAGTGAAGTACCACTTCATCCGAGGGTACTTGGAGAAAGGGAGCGTCAAAGCAAGCTACATCAACATCAAAGACCAACTTGCTGATCTTCTCACCAAGTCTCTTGTAGGATCAAGTTTCAGGAGCTTTGCGCCAGGATTGGGATGATTTAAATCTCTCAGAAGACGACGCACAAGACTTAAGGGGAGAATGATGGAATAAATCTAGTGCAGGCGCTTTATGCTTTATGCTTTGTGCTTTACGCTTTTTACTTTAGCATCTTAGACTAGCTTTTCAGCTTTTCGCTTTAGCATCTTAGACTAATTTTTCAGCTTTATGATTTAGCATCTTAGACTAGCATCTTAGCATATGCTTGGCTGCCCACCAAGCCTATATATATATGTATCCTCAACCCCTTAGGTTGGTCATGGCATTCTAGTGAGTAAGAAATATGGAGAAAATTGCCCCCAACACTGAGTGTCATCCAACACAATGCGAGTGTTGCGCCTAACAATCACTGCTCCATCGAATTTGACCCTTTTAGCCTCTCTGCGAAGGATCTTTACAGCAAGAACGTGATCGTCAGGTGCAATAGTTCAGGGCAGCTCTACCCTTTGTTCCCGCCGTCATCATCTCTGTCTGCTCCTTTGGCCCTTGCTGCCACCACATCCACCATATGGCATCGGCATCTTGGGCATCTTGGATCCGAAGCTCTTGCCAAGTTAGCTAGCTCCCATGTCATTTCGTGTAATAAAAGTGCTGCTGAGCCACTTTGTCACGCTTGTCAGTTAGGTCGACACATTCACCTACCTTTTCATTCTTTGTCTTCTAGAGCAACCAAGAATTTTGATTTAATACATTGTGATCTTTGGACATCTCTTGTTGCCAACCAAGAATTTTGATTTAATACATTGTGATCTTTGGACATCTCTTGTTGCTAGCATTTCCGGTTACAAATACTATTTAGTAATTCTTGATGATTGCTCTCACTTTACCTAGACTTTTCCTCTTCGCCTCAAATCTGACACTTTCACTGCCCTCTCACATTTTTTTGCTTATGTCACCACGCAGTTCGGTTGTGTCGTCAAAAGTGTCCGGTGTGACAATGGCCGTGAGTTTGATAACTCCTCGTCTCGGACATTCTTTCTCACCCATGGTGTCCTTCTATGGATATCGTGTCCTCATACTTCTCCACAAAACGGTAAGGCCAAATGTATTATCCGATCCACTAACAACATCATGTGCTCCCTTCTGTTTTAGGCTCAGCTGCCCCCTTTGTTTTGAGTCGAAGCCCTTCACACGGCAACGTACCTGCTCAATAGGCATCCCACTAAAACTCTCAACTTTCAGACACCTCATTATGCCTTGCACGGTACTCCTCCTGATTACTCTCATCTTCGAGTTTTTGGATGCACCTGCTATCTGAATCTCTCTGCCACTATGCCTCAAGCTTAGCCCTCGATCCACACTTTGTGTCTTTCTTGGTTATTCCTCATATCACAAGGGATACAAGTGTTTTGACCTCTCCACAAACCGTATCATCATATCTCGCCACGTCACATTCGATGAAAATTTCTTTCCATATTCTAATGAGACGACCCATCCTTCATCTGACTTTGACTTCTTATTGGCGGATGACTGTGATTTTTTCCCAGATGGTTCTGTTCGTTTGTGTGCAGGTACTACCGATGGCGTCATTGGCCGACGAACAAGCCACATCCCTGCTGCCTCCGCTGTGCCAACAGCTGCAGGCAGGGATCTCTCTGGTGCTGCACCTGATCGCGCCATCGACGTGAACACCGGTGCGCCACCTTAGTCACCTGGGCCACCTTCTGGTTTTTCCCAACCATGGGCAGGATCACCACACTCGTCGCCAGCTCCTGTATCTTCACCGAGCTCATCGCCTGCAGGTGTGGCTGCGGCGCCCTCTGCTGGCACTAGTGCCGCAGGGTCCGCTGCTGCTGGTCGTCTGCTAGCCAAAGAAGTGCCCGTTCCTCCGCCACTCAATGATCATATTATGGTGACTCATGGCAAGAGTGGTTTCTCTTTACCAGTCCAGCGGCTGAACCTTCAGGTCACGATGTTATCTCCCCTGTCGAAGACGTACCGTGGAGCTCTCGCTGACCATAATTGGCGAGAGGCGATGATTGAGGAATTCACTGCTCTGCAACAAAATGACACCTGGGAGCTTGTTCCTCGTCCTGCAGGTGCCAATGTGGTTTCTGGTAAATGGGTCTACCACCACAAATTTACTTCAGATGACTCTCTTGATCGATACAAAGCCAGATGGATTGTCCGCGGTTTTACTCAGCGGCCAGGAATTGATTATGATGAGACTTTTAGTCCAGTTGTTAAACCGGCTACTGTGCGGACAGTTCTCAGTCTTGCTCTTTCTCGCCACTGGCCTATACATCAGCTAGATGTGAAGAATGCTTTTCTTCATGGGACTTTACAGGAGACAGTTTACTGTGAGCAGCTATCAGGGTTTATTGATCCATCTTGACCGAATCATGTCTGTCATCTCAGGAAGTCTCTCTATGGACTTAAGTAAGCTCCTCGCACTTGGTATAGTAGGTTTGTCTCTTATTTATCTACTATGAGCTTCACTGGTGCTCGGTCCGATACCTCGCTCTTTGTGTATCGTTGTGGTTCTGATTGGCATATCTCTTGCTCTATGTTGATGACATTGTGCTCACCGCTTCCTCAGATTCTCTGCTTCAGCACTAACTCAAGAGTTCAGTATGAAGGACCTCGGTGCTCTCCATCATTTTCTTGAGTGCTCTCCGTCATTTTCTTGATATTTCTGTAACCAAACATGATGGTAGTCTCTTTCTCTCGCAACGTCAGTGCATGATTGATATTCTCAAGCAAGCTGGTATGACTGACTACAAACCCTGCACAACCTAGTTGACACTTGTGCCAAAATCGCCTGTGATGACACACCAGTGGCTGATCCTACAGATTATCATGCACTAGCAGGAGCACTTCAGTACCTCACCTTCACCAGGCCCGACATTGCTTATGCTGTTCAGCAAGTCTGTCTTTTTATGCATGGTCCTCGTGAGCCTCATCTTGCTCTCCTCAAACGGATTCTTCGATACGTCCATGGGACTCTTGACTTTGGATTGCAGCTTCAGGCTTCTTCTATGAGCTCTTTGGTGGCATATTCTGATGTTGACTGGGCCGGGTGCCCGGACACCCGTCGTTCTACCTCTGGCTATGCAGTATTCTTGGGGGACAATCTGCTCTCCTGGTCCTCCAAATGGCAGCAAACAGTCTCGTGCTCTAGTGCCGAAGCTGTACCGTGCCGTCGCTAATGCTGTTGCAGAGACATCTTGGCTTCGACAGCTTCTCTCTGAGTGGCACTGTCCTCTTCCGCAAGCCACCATTGTGTACTGTGACAACGTCAGCGCCGTCTACTTGTCCACGAATCCAGTTCAGCATCAACGCACAAAGCATATTGAGATTGATCTTCATTTTGTTCGGGACAAAATTGTTGTTGGCGCCATCCGTGTCCTCCATGTGCCGATCACATCATAGTATGTGGACATTTTTATCAAAGGTCTTCCTTCATCACTCTTCACCGAGTTTCACTCCAGTCTCAACGTTCGTGGCTGATCTGACGTTGTAACTGCAGGGGGTGTTAAACCTGTATCTGTATTAGGATATGTATTAGGCCTTTGGCCTCTCTGTACGCACGCCCAAGGCCCTTTGCTACAGGCCCATGCATGTAGCCTAGGGTTTGCATGGTGCGCCGCCTAGCCGGTGCCTATTTGTATCGTTCCCTGGTCAATGAATCAAATGTGTGCATGATTATCTCTGTGAAACATCTTTCGTCCTGTGTCGATGTCAAACATCGGTGCCGCCTCGCACCCTGCACCACCGCACACCACCAGGACCGCCTCCTTTCTTAGCGCTGCCATTCTTAAATCTTCTTAGACCCGTTTCGAACTCAGGAATTTTGCAGGAATCATATAGAAATTTCACGATCTGTTAGGGTGAAACTGGAACAAAAAATGAAGAGTATCACAAGACAAGTCGTTTTGGTAGAGTACAAATACATGTACAAGGGGAAAAAATGCCAGTGACAGCAATTTAAAACAGCTAGCATAAAGTCTGAAACTGAACTGGCTTTTTTAGGAGGTTTACGGAAAGGTAAGGTTTCAAGATCTCCAGTGAGGTCACGATTGTCTCGTAGTGGGCCGCCAGTACAACTTGAACGCGTACATCATCACCCTCCCTGCTGTTCTTCCTTGTGACTGATGGCGGCAAAGCAAATAAGTCGAGGCCAAGCGGATGGAGGAGGAGGCTTGTTCGCTTCAAGGTAGCGTGTGGCCTTTGGGTAATGGCAAATTAATGGTGAGTGAGATTGAGATTGCGAAATGAAAGAAAAAATTCAGATCATTTATTTATCAATCCTAATAAATCTTTACTATTTATTTAATTCTTAATTCTAAACCAACTCATCGTTTTTCTTTTCTCAAACATCACCTTATTGATGCTAGATTGCTAGAGCATTTTTGTTATTCAGCACAACATATTTGTGAAGATGGGTTGTTCATAGGAGGAAATGATAGATCTAGGTGGTTGGATCCATAACGGCTAAAAGTTACTACTACTAGGATGTCTGTAATTAATCACGACAACTTTTCGTTTTATACAATAATTTTTTTTGGATCATCTCCATCCTCCTATATCAGTGGCGAAGTTAGAGTGGAAATGACTATGGTGCCACGTCTTCACGTACTCTCTCTGTCTCAAAATAAATAATATTTTTTTATTTTTGAAATCGACGTTTGATTATTTATTTTATTTAAAATTTACAAAAATACAAAAATAAACAAGTAAGCTTAAAATACCTCTAATAATGAGTCATTTCACAATAAAATAAATAATTTTTAAAAAAATTTTTGAATAAGAGGGAGATGTTTGAAAATATAAAAAAAACTTATTTTGAGACGGAGAGAGTAAATTTCAAGAAATTTTAACTTTACTAAACACTATTAACAAAGGAAAACTACTTTGCACCCTGGTGCATGTGCTTCACCAGATCATGATCTGTATACAGAAAACATCGAGGGTATATAAGGTTCTCCATTCATATCCAAATATCTTGCCTCATTTTTTTTAACCTAGATATGTAAGTTTACAGCAGTAGTATCTAAATGTACGCATAAACTTACACAAACCACACACAATATATAACCTCATTAATTAATTGGGTAGTGCCTGATCCAGGAAAATTTGGCTCAAGATCAGGCCGGTGAGGCAAATGGATCGGCAGCAAAAAGCAGCGCGTTAGCTGACGACGGCACGGTTGTCGACGGTGTTTGCTGGTGAGATACAGTTGAAACAGGTCCGGTTTGGCTTTTTTTTTACCATCAACGCACATGTTGGGGCATGTAACATGTACCCGCCACTCAAATTGTGTTAAGTTAATATTGTTCCATGATCCATGTTTGCTACACCTTTGAAATTGTATATGCCACTCTATTTTTAAGATTAATGTTGTTCCATGGTCTAAGGTCTGAAAAAATGTAGAACTTTTCAGAAGTTTCAATCATTTCACAAGGAACAAAATTTATTTTTAGGCTCAATTTCAAATGCGGATCACATTTTTTAAAAAAACTTGGAAAAGACAAATAACTATTTACAAGTAAAAAAATATGTAGACCTTTTAAACCTTTTGATAAAATTAAACAAATTTGAAAAATTCAAAAAAATAATTTAGCTAACATTTTAAATTTGAATTTGAATTAAGTATAAAGTGAAAATTAAATTTTTTTTCCAAAGAAAATATATGTGAAACAACTTTGTTTGAAAAATACTTGGAAAGACATGAATTTGAGTTCAAGTTCAAAAAGATCAAAATTTCTAAGAAAATGCATGCGAAACAATTCTTGTTTGAAAATAAATAGATGCACATTCTCCAGTCATTACTACGTTTGACAGTCAGCTTAAGTGAGTTGTGGATTAATCATCTTGTCATTCCAGCATTCAGCATTTATAGGCGGGACATCTTTTAAAGTAACGCCAAACTGTAGAAACACGCATATCGTTCACGGCGTCATTAACGCTTCAGATTTGGATTGGTGAGGATTCGTGGTGTTGCTTTGAGATTTGGACTGTGGGGACAACAATTGAAGTTGTTACATACTTGGACATTTCTTCCTTTTGTTTCCTGATGCTAAGGTTTTCGAAAGCTTTTCTTTAGTTGAGGTAATTCCTTATTTACTATCTAAATATAACTTGATACTTTACAAACCATTAAAAATCTAATTTTTTGTTTATCTGTCGTCAAATCTAAAAATTATGCCTTTCATGTTGCTCCTATCAATTTGACTCAGATGTTTTTAAGTTGAATAAAATGATATATTTATCCATAGAACATACTCCCTCCCTCCCTCCCTTTTATTAGACATTTTATGTGTGGTTACGAAAATTAATATGGCTGAAAAAAGTAGGACATGCTTAAAAACCAAGAGGAAAAAAATAGAGATGTATCTAGATTATAGAAAGGTGTATTGGGATGACAAGTAAATTAAATTGGGAAAACTTAAAAAGATACAAATAATATGAGATGGAGAGTATATAATAAAATTTTGTGTTCCAAAATTATATAGGAGTAACAAATTTATATTTGTTCATTTTATGCCTTTACAATTTTAAAATATACAGCACGTGAAGAAAATAATAAATAAATTCAAATGACAGAATTAAAACATGCACAAATACCAAAAGTGAATGAAGTTTTAACTCCGAATTACTACCAATCCTAATATTTGTTTGACTGGAATCGATCAAGTTTACAGTCCAAACATCTGTTTGACTCGAATTGATCACAATAGTTTACAGATATGTGCTCACAGTAAATACCATTCCAGCAGAGCCTGAGTTTACAGTCAACTTTTTCTCAAATACTAAGGTTACTATTATACAAGATTTATAAATTACATGCTGTAAATATTCAAATCATTGCCCCTCCAGCACCCCTGAGAAACGCCTTTAAAAGAAAGCAATTGTCTAAGAACCAATGATAAAGAGTTATGAAAGATATGTAAATCAATTGAGTTATATAAAAGCAGCGATTACCAGTTTAGTTGCTTTAACCGACTGACTCTGCCGTTCCATCTTCTCACGTTTGCACTCACCACACCAGCTAGAAAAATCCTTCTGGTATTTCTTCATCTCTCGGAATACAGAGCTGTACATAGGAAGCACTCATTTAGTTCCAGAACACGACAGGCCCTTTGATCCTGACATACTACTAACGAAGCATGCAATAGTGCGCCTACAGCAGGGTCCCGAGCACAGGAATATGACAAGCCGAAGCCATGTATGTAACACGACTGAGATTGGATAAATCTACTAATATCATTATCATGTGGATATCAAAATATATTGGTATAAGAAAATTAAAAAATTTGAGCACACATACTAGGGTGGGATTTATTTAGGATTGTTACATGTAGGACGAACATAATACAAGAAACAATTAGCCAAAAAATAAATAGTAAAAGTTAGGTACTCGTGGACTAAAATTTCGATCGCTGCTATGGAGTAATGGTTGTTAAGTTATACAGATAGAGAAAAATACTCTTTTCATGGGACAATTTCTTTTCACTGATGACAATGCTTTTACTGGCACTGGGTCAGTTATACATGCTCACGTGTGTTGGTAGGATTGTAGTCACTGTGGATGTTATTTCAGAACAATCAGATTACCTTCAGCTCTTGACAGGACCAAGCTAATTGCAATTGCATGGAAATAAGTTTTGGAACCAGAAGTACTCAATCCAAACTGATTTTTTTTTTGGAAAATCTCAAAACATCAAGCATCACTGAGATCATACATTACTGTGCCATGTGCCAAAAATCATGCAGATACATAATTTTTATTCACAGGAATCAGTACAAATATGATACTGTAGAAAATATCAGTACCTTCTGCACCACAGCAGCAGATTGATTCTGAGCCCAGATGATGTTGCTCGAGCACCATGCCTGTGACGACCATGGTGAAGCACAGCTCGTCCAGGAGTATGGGAGTAATCATACATTTCCTGTGCCAATTGTCAGGGTATCAAATAAATATATGGATGCTGACGATTGAATATAATTTGAACTACATGCCAGTACTTAAACATTTTTCCTGTGCCAATTACAAGACTAAGAAATAAATATACAGATAATGACGAAAGATAGTTTGAACTTAGTAAGAAAAACAAAAACTGTACGAGTGATAAGAATGTTCCCAATAAATTCTATTAAACATATATACTGACGGCTCAGAATAGTTTTTCTAAACACTAAACTGCCAGTGACATCTTGTTTACCATTTAACTCATCTACATGGCATTTAAAAAAATTCGTCAGACTATTTGTACTATAGTGGGAAAGAAACTGGAAATTAGAGGTACGTAGGAGGGAGGAGAAATGAGGGGGGGGGGGGGGTCTGTTCTTCCACTCCCCACTGCGACCAGCACACTGCTTCTATTCCCTTTCTCGCTCTCTGAGCCCCCTCAGATAAATAGGGGAGGCATCTGATAGTAGCATCTAGCCGCTTGCACATTGGCTGAACGGCAGCGGCACCTGGAGCCTATGTGGGTTGGAATGCAGCAGCTTATGGAACCATACTGCAGGCTGTATAGCAGAAATGGCGGCAAGAAAGGAGGAAAAGGGGCCTCTGGGGCTCAATTTCCAACTCCTCTTTCCATCTTCTGTTGTACTCTACCCATCACCAAAACGTGCCTCTACAGCCTGAACCGTATTTACAACCATGTCAAATCCATTCTGTTTCGGCTGTTTAGATTTTCTAGACATTTTAACCATCAAGGAGGCATACTAGGGCCTAAAACTATACAGTTACCTCCTATCTACCATGTAGATATGTTTAGATGGATATTTAAAACCGTTTAGGGAAATATCAAACACTCGCAATTCAGACGCGCTATATTGCATATATGCTTTTGCAATACTCCCTCCATCCCCAACTACTTGTCATCCTAGAGATCACAAGTTTTCCGCATTTACTTGTCACCCTCGCTTCCCAATACACCTTTCTCTATTCCCGATACATCCCTATTTCTATCTCTTTCCTCCTCGTTTTCAGCACATCCCACTTTTTTCATCCTCCTTAATTCTTGTGCCCACATCTAGGATGACAACTAAACAGGGACGGAGGGAGTAGAATCTAAGGAAAGAACCTGAAACCATCGAAGTCATCACGAACAAGCTGCAATATAGATATATATGTCTATAATGTATAGGAGTATAGAAGTATTTTTCTGTATTTGGCCATAGAATGGCTAAGTCTATAGCCGAATTTAACGCAATCATCTGATCAGGCCTTGGCTGGAACTCTCCACCATCCATTCTGGCCCCACCAGCCTAATGTGGCGCACACCCACCCCTATCAGCTCGGCTCACTGATATGCAGCAGTTCGGCTAGGCTTGTCAAATCACACCTTGACATGCATTAGCCTACAAAATACCGATACTTCATTTGACAAGCAGATACATGAAGGACATGTATCCTGTGTGGATACATATTGGATGCATACTAGATACAGACCCAGGAAGTATCCAAAAAATTGTAAAAAAAAGCAGATACTTGTGCGGATACATATTGGGATACATTTTGATCCAGCTCACTTGGTGAGTGCGGAGACAACAAGGGAGACGGCGGCGCCGGTGTAAAGCTGTGGGATCTAGGTGTGGGGAGCTGTTGTGGCAGCGTGGAGCAGAGGACGTGGAGGCAGGATCTAGTGGAAGCCGACTAGCGATGGCGGTGGACAGGAGCCAAGGGGGAGAGCCAGATGCAACGAGGAGCTGGGTAATGGGGGGTTCATGGAGAGAAGGCAAGGGAGATCTAGTGTCAACAGTGGTGGCAGGGAAGAAGAGGAGCTGGCACTGGGGAGGGGATGGTGGAGAAGGGAGACCTGCGATTGATGTGTGTGTGAGAGAGAAAGACTTAGGCCAAAATTCAAAGCTTGGCATTGTAGTTTTTATTTATTTTTAAATAATTACAATGTATACACGTTTCGGGTTGTTTGATAGAATCTCATATTGGTGTATAAGTATCTGTTGGATACCGATACACGTATCTGTACCCCTGCCAGATAGGCATTAGTTGGAGAGAGCCGAGGGGCTAACAAATCTCAAATAGCACTCATTTCCCACTACGCAACCTCGTAAAAAAAATGGCCTCCGATCCCAAATTCATCACTTCCCACCACAGGCAACAGTGACATCCGCTGGAGAGATGGACTATGAGCACCTTCAATCGCCACGCTGATAGAGACAATCAAGCCCAATCGGCCACGGCCTTGGTTTCAATGGCAGATGCTGCCTGGTCAGACCGGATGGGAAGGATTCATGGCCTCCGCTGTCCTCGCCAAGCCAATGGTGGCAGCATGACTTGTGGCATCATGCCACT
>BCLG01001686.1:93027-103076 GCA_001602295.1 Zoysia matrella | reverse complement strand
GAAGCGAGAACTCAAAGTTCTAATGAACATGGCACGTGGTAGGGATTCTTCAACGGAGCTGCTCTTGAAATCTCAGCTGGAGTATGCCCGAGGGAACTATCGGAAGGCTGTGAAGCTATTGAGCACACCAAATAATCGGACCGAACCAGCAATGCTAGCAATGTTCTACAACAACCTTGGATGTATACTCCACCAACAGAGATCAAACCACACCTCTATATGGTGCTTTAGCAAAGCCCTGAAATATAGCTTATCTCTTCGTTCAGAGAAACCTCAGAAGCTATCTGCATTATCACAAGACAGATCTTGTCTTATTTCATACAACTGTGGTATTCAGCATTTGATGTGTGGTAAACCTTTGTTAGCAGCTCGGTATTTTCATGAGGCCATGCTGCTCTTCCACAAACGGCCCCTTTTCTGGCTTCGCTTCTCGGAATGTAGCTTTCTGGCTATAGAAAAAGGCCTCCTGTATGCAAAGGGCGCTTCGTCATGCAATGATGAGATTGAACTCAATGTAGTAGGATCAGGAAAATGGCGGCAGTTAGTTATTAATCCAGTGAACTCAAGTCCGGTGAATTCAAGTAGTTCAGTTTCTGAAGAAGTGCCTCCAGATGAAAATAGAAACTTGATCTCACTTAGATTCGCTCGACAGTGTCTACTCAATGGCCTGCTATTGCTAGATGCATGTGACAAGGAAAATCAGGATCCTGCATCTTCTGTGGATGATTTCAGCCAAGGAGATGTGCAAGGACATAAAAGCTCAGGTCAGAAGGGCAATGCTAATACAGATTCCAAAACTCTGGGTCCAGCAGTAACTAATAATGCAAATGGAGAACAAAAGGGAACAAGCTTGAATGCTACCTTGCAGAGCTCACTTGCTTTATATGATGACATCTGTAGAAAAGAGAACCTGAAAATTAGACAAGCAATCCTAGGTAACTTGGCATTTGTTGAACTGTGTCTCGAGAATCCCTTAAAAGCTTTGTCTTATGCGAAGTCGCTTCAGCAGCTTGATGACTGCTCCAGGATGTATGTGTTCCTTAGCCATATATATGCAGCTGAAGCTCTGTGTGCTCTGAATAGACTAAAGGATGCTGCTGAACAGTTAGCAGTTTATGTTAGAGATGGCAATGATATTGAGTTGCCATACAGTTTGGAGAACTGTGAAAAGGCCCTTGTTGAGAAAGACAGTGATGGTGAAGACTCAATTGCTCCTGCAGTAACAAAACTGAACTCGGAAGAATCTCAGCACTCAGAGAGCCTCAAGCCTGAGAATGCTCAAGGCGTTCTGTATATTGACCTTGGCATGACTGCTGCAATGCAGGGAGACCTTGAGCAGGCTAACTATATGGTGAACCGCGGTCTTGCCATGCTGCCTAACAATCCTAGGGCAGTGCTGGCATCAGTTTACATGGATCTTCTGCAGGGGAAGGCACAAGAGGCTGTCATGAAGTTGAGACACTGTAGAAGTGTGAGATTTAGACCCAGTAGTGTAGCAGCCAAGAGCTGAGTTTAGAGATGCTCGCTTTTATGATTCCTGTAGTTTACAATTACCATTATATCTTTTTTGGACCGACCCTGACCCCATGTGGATGATCATCAAAGATGATAATGTTCTTCTGTGCACCATACGTAAGAAATGAACAGTAGATGCCCCTCTTAGCTTCCCCGATTCAGGGTTGCAGCAATGTGCTGGAGTCATATCAGGCGGTTTAATTTGCCTCTCGTTGGAGTTTATTCAGGAATCAGAAAAGCAAGTCACCAAATGTAAGTGTTTTAACCTGGCAAGCGACTGTTATGTAGGCAAAAAATCCTTGTGCAATTCATGTCCCATGCTGTTTAAGTGGGACTTTTGATTGGTACGTGCGAAAATTCTTTTGGTGATGCTCCTTTGCTAATTATTTTTTGTGCTGTAATCAACGGATTGAACTTCACAAAAACACATAGTTGTAACGGTACTGGAGCTGCTACGGAAGACATTGGCGCTACAGGAGGGGAAGCCGGAGGCGGCGGTTGTGAGAAAGGAGCCGTCCACAGGAGCAGGGCTAGTAAATTTTTTTTCACAGGCCACGAAGTGCGGTGGCACCTTCTCCTCTCACTGACATAGAGACTCCCCACTAAAAAAAATGTCGCATCTATCGGGCCGTGCTTGCCCGCGCTTGGACGTCAGCGAGGTCACCCCGCATAGATGCCTGACGTCGTGTGTTGTGGTGAAAAAAAAAATCGAAGACCGACTTTGTTTCCGTACTAAGAAATCAGATTGTATCAGAGAATCTCCAGCAAATATTTAAAACTACACTACCAAAAATTATATTTAAGTAGTTACTAAATCAATTTGTTATAAAAAAAATTCACATTTCCAATCGTTACCAATAGTTACATAGATATATATTACCCACATTTGGCTACCTAAAAAAATATTCCGTAATTGATATTAAGCTCATTTAGGTCACTGTTAAAAGAGATGTTTTGCTAATAATACCTATATTTAAGTCTAGGTACTGCATTTTGATGTGTTAGAGTTGCTCTTACTATCGATATAATAGGTACAGTGCAAGTACTGGTATAATCTACACGTAACCCCACATATGAGTAATATAGTAAAGAAAAAAATATCTCTAGCATAGATTACTGATTAAGCGTCTGCAATGGTTGAGGATTAGCATTGACATAGAGTTGTTGCTCCCATCCCCTCGGACACAGATTGGCTGCTTTGCCCTTGCTGCCTTAAAACTGTGAATTAAACAATTTTCAACCGTTGGATGAGACATGGACACACCAGTTTCACTGATGTTAGTGAACTGTAAAAATTGTTATGAATGGCTATTGTAAACTGTAATCAAGATGATTGATGCATGATCACATACTTATTACTGTTCACACATTGCCCGGCTGCCTGATCCCCTGTACGGATTGGTCGACCACGATGTCCTTTGCTGTCTAGCATCGCAATCAAGGTCGTTCCCTGTGACGGTGGAAAGAAAGGATTGAATCTTCACACACAGAGTAGTGGATTCACTCCCCTCTCTAATCCACTTGGATTAGAAGACAACCGAACACAGCCTAAGAGTCTGTTCTATTAGGCGGGATTGAGGGGGATTAGAGATGGAATGATGAGGATTAATCCTGACTTAGTTTGTGAGGAATTAAATCCTCCCCATTTCATATCAATCTCGGCTCACACCAGAAATAATCGAACAGGGCCTAAATCGGTCCCAGAGGTGCTATTTTTTGTTGGATGAGAGCAATATATGATGCAGTTACCAGTCCAACGGTACAATGAAATCCATCAACCTCTAAATTTAACATTTTTTTTTTGTCCTTTTACCCAACAGCATATCTTGAGATCCATACTATCGGAGCGCCATTCACGTCTCACTCGTGTTGTTATTGCCTTGATTTGGGAGGCTCTAAGCGTGCTTACTGATGACCTTTCTCCTGGTCCTTTTTGGTAGCTCCATCCCTGGCCCAATCAATTAAAAATGTTTCTTGGAGGAGTACATTCACGGAGCCAGTAACAGAAAATGTTGGATACGAATCAAATGTTTCTAGGAAAGTACATTGATAGAAACTATTCCATGTCATTAAAGGGGAGGCGCTCAAACGCTGCCTCTGCGTTCCAAACTCTCAATTTACAATAATATTATTTTAACAGAAAATTGCAGTTTTGGGTACGTTTTGAGAAATTGAAGAAATAGCAGCCAATCGGCCCACCGGTAGAATTTTTTGCGCAAATGTAATTTTCTCACCCGTGGGTGCATGTATCAATTTTTACCTGATAGCTTTCTCGTCGCGGGTGCCATCCCTATTTGTTAGTGATCAAATGATCGCTAGGGCTAAAACTTATTTTGTTCAGGAGGCTACCTGCTCGTTCGGAAAATCCCGGTATGTTTTAGGAAGCCACTTAAGTTATGTTTTATGCCTCTTTTTTAGTACCGATATATCTCGGTTTCACAGAACTCTTTGTTTTTTCTGAATCTTTATTCCTTTTCTATAACAGTTCTGGTAAGGTAGACCATTACCTCTTCTTTCACTTTAGCTGAAACATCGAATCAATCTGAATCATCGAATTTTGAAAAGAAAAAAAATAGTCTATGTAATGTCTTCGACAAAATTTTCTTTGATGGAGCAATTTTCTTTCCGATGACATTTATTTCTAAAATAGTCACTTACCTAATATATAACACATGCAACTTTTTATAATTTATTGATTCTCTTTCAATTTAAATATTATAACAATTATTAATTATTTTAGTGCTTTTACCTCTTAGGAGATAAAAGAACCATTATTTTCTCGAGATCCATGCAAATAAACGGCTCACATTCATTTAGATCTATCGTAGAATGTGCCTTCTATAATAAAAGGGCATAGTACCTGCCATTTAACTTAAAAAATATATAATTGCCGATACTTATGAACTATTTAAACAATCAATTATTATACATATGTGTAACATGATCCTTAAGTATATGTATATACTTTGAATAATCGGGTATGGGTAGGACCGAAAACGGTACGAAAATTTCTCATTCCGATCGCAGAGAAAAATAAAAATGGTAATGAAAATGGTATGCCCTTTTTTTCTGACCATTTCAGCGAAATTCTATTTTCAGCGGAATTTTTTTGTTTTTTACCGTTTTCCCTAAATACGGTAATGAGATCTCATTTGAACATGTTTTATGAAAAATAAAAATTAAAAGTTATAAACCAAACAACCTCTTATTGTCCTATGTTATTGAGTTGTATGTTGTGAATTTAATTGCAACTTGTATTATATATATATATATATCGTAAGACTTGAACCATATAGTGAATATTTGATATTTATTTTGTTCATATTTTTGACATCTTTTTCGGTTACCGACCGTTTTGTTATGTTTCCGAATTTTGTATTTATCCGTTCATTTCCGTTTTCGGCTTTTCTGATTCTGTTTCCGTCCGGTGTTGTAAATATGAAAGTGAAAATGGGTGAGCTATTTTTCCGACCGTTTTCGACCATTTTCAGCCCTAGGTATGGGTGCAACATGTTTTCCTACTATATTGAATTTATTTTTTATACTTGATGTGTAACTATTTATTCTGAATCAACTAAATTACTAAACAGAATTTGTGACTAACCAACTACAGATTCAAAAAACTATAGTACAAAATCACAAATTTAATACAGATTTTATACCAAATTTTATGATAAATTAACTTAATAAATCTATAGTTTATGTTACATTTAAGGACAATTTGTAATTTTGGGACACAAGTCATTAAATCTATTATTTTGAGAAACTAGGTACATTAAATCTGCAATTTAATGATCTAAATCTTTAAATCTGAAGTTTTGAGAAAAATATGTGTAGTTTTCTGAAATTCAAATCCAACAAATCTAAACGAAATGGGAATCATCTCCCTTCGATGCAACTACAAAAAAAAAATCTGCATTTGATGCACAACATAGATAGGGATGCAAATGGATACCCAATAGGTTTTTATTATGTCAAGGCTCTAATTTATTTTAGAATTAATTTATCCCACTAACAATACAATGTGGGAAAGAATTAGTTCATTTTAAAAAAGTTTTGCACCGACCAACTGACTCAGAAAATAGAAAACTTAGTGTTGACGCTGAAAAGATCTGTGCCAACGCTCCACACGCATGTCTGTGTGCATAACATCGATGTCGTCTTGACAAAAATCACCACGAGAACCTAGAAAACCCAACTCGAGAGGACCCCGTCGGAGGAGGATCTTTTTAGGATTAATCCGGGCTAGGTCAGGTCAGCCGGACCACTTTCACATGTCGTCGGGACGGGAGAAGAACAAAATTGAGGTTGAGTAAGGGCATTAGGGTTTGGAGAGGCAAAAAATGTAAAGCCAAGTTGATAGAGACCATTGAGATGCCTCTCAATCAGCCTGGCGCCTCCTTTTATAGAGGTGGGGTGGTCTTAACCTGAGTGGTTTCGGATCCTACTAATTAGTAAGTTAATTTGTTCCTAAAACAACCGAAACCGACTCTACCGAACTGTCCGGCACATGGCCAGAGACTGCAGTAACCGGACACTCTGGCCCTATGCCGGATACTCTGGTGAACGTTTGGCAAATTTAGAAGGTGGTCGGTCGGATATTTGGACCCAATTCTGGACACTCTGAGTATTAAAATACTGACTCCAGAAGGGGGTCGCCCGAAGATTTCGGCCATGTACTAGACACTGGGTATTAAAATGTCGACTCCAAAAGGGGGTCGACCCAAGACTCTGACCCAGTGCCGAACACTTTGATACTTGTAATTTCT
This sequence comes from Zoysia matrella, assembly GCA_001602295.1. Taxonomy (NCBI): domain Eukaryota; kingdom Viridiplantae; phylum Streptophyta; class Magnoliopsida; order Poales; family Poaceae; genus Zoysia; species Zoysia matrella. The sequence continues at coordinate 96,792 of BCLG01001686.1, read as the reverse complement.
GAGTGTCAACATATGCCCCCCTTATTTTTTGGTAAAGTGAACTTACCACAAAACATTTTAAACACTCAAAAATCACTAAGGTCAATGGTTCTTTGACTCATCGGCCATATTATAATCTTTTAGCAATGATATTCATCATATCGGGTATTTTCTTCTTAGGCATTTTGCTATACGCTCGGGTGATATTTCTTCAAGTACCGATCATTAAAAGCCCTAGGTAGCGACACCCCTTGCATGTTTTCTATCATGTAGGCACTCCCCGCTATGACTCTCACTATCTTATATGGTCCCTCCCAACTAGGGGACCATTTCCCGAACTTGTTTTTTGAGCTGACGAGCAGAATTGTTTTTCAAACTAATTCGCCCACTTGAAAAGTTTTGAGGCATTTAAGTGTTTATCGATCACCTCATCAATATTGTCTAGCATCAAGGCATTATACTCATTGGTGGACAAGTCATTTTGTTTGGCTAACCTTAGAGCTCGGAGATTTACTTTAACAGGTAAAACGGCCTCTTTTTCATACACAAGCTCATAGGAGGTTACAAGCTCCATGCCTAGATATCCGATGAGCCCACAAGGCTTCCGATAATATTTCATGCCATCTCTTGGGCTTATTCTCTATCTTCTTCTTGACAAGCCTGATTAATGTCTTATTACTAGGCTCGGCCTGACCATTGGTCTGAGTGTAATATGGAGAAGAATTGAGCAACTTAATCTCATAGGATTCGGCAAACTCACGAACATGACCGGATATAAATGAGGTGCCCTGATCCGTGGTCAATGGTTGTGGTATGCCGAATCTATTAATAATATGGTTAGTAATGAACTCAATTACTTTTTTATGTGTCATGTTTTTTAGAGCGACCGCTTCAGTCCACTTGGTGAAGTAATCCGTTGCTACCAATACTAAGCGATGTCCTTTTTAGGATGGGGGATGTATTTGTCCTACAAAATCCAGTCCCCACCCTCGGAATGCCCACGGTTTGATAATGGGATTCATCGTGGCGACGGGCACTAATTGAACATTTCCAAACCTCTGACATTCTTCGCACCCTTTGTAGTAACAGTAACAATCAGCAGCCATAGTGGGCTAATAAAATCCAGCCTTTCTCAATAGCCACTTCATTTTAGGAGCCGATTGATGCGTACCACAAATGACTTCATGAACCTCCCCCATAGCCACTTTAGCTTCTTCGTCATCTAGGCACTTTAAAAACAAATCATCCCCCGTTTGGCGATACAAATGACCATCAATTAAATTGTACTTGAAAGCCATGTGCCGAACCTTTCGTTCTACCCTCTGAGTTGGATCACGAATATAAGATACTATTGAAGACCTTCAATCAGATGATTTGGTTTTACCATGGTCTGGGTCACTAATAGCCGAATTCTCCATCTCTAGGATCTCAAGCATCTGTTTCTCGGTGATTGAGAATTTCCCTTTACCAACATTGTAACCGGATGCTTATTGTGCTAAATCATTGGCTCTACTATTTTCATGCCTAAGAACATGATGTATATGAAATTCATCCAAATTTTTGATAGTGACCAAGCATTTATCCAAAATCGCATTTAGGGATTCATCTGAGCATTGGAAATTCTCAACAACTTGTTGTACTACTAAAAATGAATCACCAAAGGCCTCTACATGTTTTATTTCCATGGATTCTAACATTTCTAAATCAAACAAAAATGCTTAATATTCAGCTTGATTATTAGTGCAAATATACTCTAATCGGTTAGCAAACTCAAAGTATTCATTATGAGGAGATACCAACACCACACCAATACCTTGACCCTCTTTGCAAACCGATCCATCAAAGTATAACTTCTAGGGACATAAGTGACATCTTGATGTGTAAGTGGTTTTTGATCATCCATCAGGTCGTGTTAACTCTCGATTTGGTGAAGATGCGATGCACAATTGATCCAACCTCAAATCAACACGTTTGAACCCCGCAATCGCAGCGTCACTTCTCCTCTGGTTATCAACCGTGCACACACGATTGACCTCATCAAGAAGGGTAATCCCAACCTGCGAATCGAAGAACACAAGCAAGAACAAGGAAGAACGCAACTCAATTGCGAAATCTGAATTAAATCACGAAGTTGAAATCCAACAAACCGGCCAGCGATGAAACTGTTTGATAACAGATTAAAAACTAATCAAAACCTATCCCTAATGATGCAGCTACTGTTTATATAAAGTTTAGTACGTCCTTAGGGGGAAACCCTAATACTAATGGGCCTAGAAAAGATACACGACCCAAGAGCCAAAAGATGGTGTTACAGCATCCTAACAGATTCTGGAGGTCATATTGTTACAGCGATTCCTGAAGATGTAGGAAGTATTTTTGTATGCGATTAGATCCTTTGGAAAGCTTATCTCCTTAGCTTTCTATCCATATCTTGAACATCCAAAACGGAGTTAGCAGCGACCGGGGCTTCTGTTTTAGTGCAGGCTGCTCCTAGAGTTCGACTCAGACTTGAACCCGATTTGAATTGGATCTCCTCCGAGGTTGAATGTGCCTTACTGATTTTAACCATCTTCAAGTCCTTCTTCATGCCTCCCTTGATCCTCTCTAATGTTCTTAATCATAATAAAGTCATTATGTAGCAATCTATTCTCAAAGGACGGAAGACATATTTTTAGTAACGAGCTCACCTCTAATCTGAATTATCGTGCATGAGTTTCATCAATACTAATTTGAGAAGTTTTATGTGTATCCAAAAGGAATGATGTCCTCATCATCCTTCACTTCTTGTTTTAGAGTTGTCCACGACTCAAGTTCATTGTCGGGACCTTGACTCCACCATGCCCTGCAACCTGCATGAAAAGGTAGAGGCTACGAGAGTATTTGAATGCAATCACTTGGTGGCTTAAAGATCCTTATAATCTCATCATTCTCTCCTTTTTGATGGAAAGCCATCATCGGCTTGTTCTCTTGGGTATTCTGATACTTCTGCAAATGATTAGTAATAGGAGTGCACAAATAGCTAGAAATATCACGACATGCAAATAAGCCATCTTTGCACACTAAAGCATCACATGGAGTATTTTTATCATAAAAATAAAAAAGATAAACTTTTTGTCAAAATATATATTTGAAATAATCCGCATGATCAACATTATTATCATTCTTATGAGAAGCTATAAAGTGTGTTGTCTTAGAAACACTAGACAAACATGATATGGCATGATATTTTTTATATTTCCATCATCTAGTTTGTCATTTATTTTCACGATGATGCAAGAGGATTTCAAATTTGATCAAATGTAAACTCTATGCACCATAAACACACTTCTATGATCAGAGTTACTTGTAACATAAAAATGGGTTCTAGTTAACAAAGGCAATTCAGATTTAGAAAATATCATCCTCTCTACTATAGCAAGGCAACAAAAAGAATCATATTCAATATAACCCACAGTGTTTGGAGAAGATAGCAATTTCAACTCATCATTTTCACATGTAATAGATGTGAAATGTTTAATTTCAGCACAAGTGAATGGATAAAAATTAGAAGTATCAAATTCATTCACTTTTGGTTGCATAAGAAGAATAGAAATATAGACACACAACCTTTCTTTATCACAAAAACTAGTAGGCAAATCAAACATTGACAAAGATAAATGGATAAAAGGTGATACTAGCGGTTGTTTTACAAAAGTAAGATAGACAAAAAATTTCAGCACAACAAAAATATTGTCACCTTTTGTTGATCGATGTTAAATAAGTTTTTTTTTCTCATTTTCAGCAATA
>BCLG01001686.1:67116-93022 GCA_001602295.1 Zoysia matrella | reverse complement strand
TCTCATTTTCAGCAATACCTTTTGACGTGTTATGATCAGTCTTATCTTGGGCTATGCATGGAACATTGTGTATCTCTTCTTTCTCTATGTATGTATCACTTTCATCTTTTTGTTTGATCTTAATTTTCTACAAAATGTTATATGCAATAGGAGGTACAGTAGAAAGCTCCTGCTCCAAAGAGTGTACATCGCAAATCGAAATAGGTTCAGAAGATGTATCAACAAAAGTTTCTCTCATTAAAATTTTAGCATCACATGTTCGAGGATTTTTTTTAAGTTAGATATAAACATTGTCACCAAGTTAAAGCACTTTCGATTAATGCACTACCAACATTCAAAAGTTTTCTCCTTTCACACATATGACATTAAATAGATTATCCATCTCTTTTTCTCAAGCAATATATTTAATAGAATCTAAACCATCATATAAAGAAAGAGATGAAAGAATATAATTACTCGTAAAAGAAAATGATGTAGCAATGGTCTGAACCTCATGCGTCTTTTGATCACGTGCAACATCTCTCTGAGGTTGATTACATCTTTCAAAGCTTACCAACATATTGTCTACAAACTCATTGCATTTTTAAAGTTTGCATCAATATTATAAAGGACTCTTTGCAAAGTACTACTCACATTGTATTTATCTCCTTTTCTTTCTGTCATGGTTAGAAAAATAGCATATAGATAGCACAAAATATTATTTCTATAGCTACAGTGGGATGGGTGGTGAAAATTTTGTAAAAGAAAACACCTTATCGAGCTCTTGCAAGGTTCTTACCAAAGCAAATCAAAGGATTGTGCAACCAGTGTTAGAAGAAACCAGAGAGTCATAATTCCACAATGGAAGGGTCAAATACAGTGCTGATCCAAAGTGTGGATGTGAAGCTTGGAGGGCTGAAATAATGATTAGTAGAACACAATTTTATAATAGATAGTAATATTGCATAAGTGTTTTAAGTATTATGTTCTAGTTACTGACCCAATCTTATAAAAATTCAGATGTTAGAAGAACACAAACGATAAGGCTACAAAAATTAACAAACTATTCAGCACTTGAAAAATCATCGAAGGTTAATTCCCGGCTTCTTGATCTTCAAATTTTTTTATTTTTATTTAATTTTTCTGATATTTTTCTCTGAACCAGAAGCGATAAAGATGGTACATGATCAAATATCAGATCAATATGATGAAAGATGTGGCCTAGAGAAAATCTCGAATTTTTGTTAAATCTGTTCTGAAAATTCAGAGCACGAAACAGAAACTTCTGATCTGAAATTATTGAATCTAGGATAGTCAAAGGATGGAAAATTTTCTGTAGATATCTGAAAAGTACTTATATATCTAATTTAGAGTTCAAAAACAAAAGTTATTACAATTTTAATGATAGACCTCCGTATTAGATATCTGGTAAAGGCTGAAAACAAATTTGGATTGGAAATTGGGTGCGAATTTTGTAGATGATTTTGTGGCGGAAGCTTATAAATGGGTACTTTGGATGCTACAGATCTATTAGTAGTTGAAACAAGGGATGGGTAGGTGAGAATTGTTTTTGCAATAGAAACAAATAACAGATGTGACACAATAACAGATTGAACGATGCAAGCGATGAACGATGAAGGAAAATAACTGGATGCAAAAAGATTTCAAAATCCAGCAACCAAAACACAAACTAAGGATACAAACTCAACACTACGGACTCTAAAATAAAATTATATAAAGGCTAAACACGGCTTGGATAGGGGAACACCTAACGATCGGCTATTTTTTTGTTGCGGCTTTTCTGTGGATGATAGGATAAATATAAAATCAATAAGGATAGATGTGAACATGATGGTATACCTGAAGCTCTTATTACCACTTGATGTGTAAGTGGTTCCCGATCTTCCATCAGGTCGTGAGAACTCTCGATTTGGTGGAGATGCGACACACAATCGATCCAGTCTCAAATCAACACGATTCAAACCTTGCAATCGCAGCACCACTTCTCCTCTAGTTATTAACCGTGCACACAGATTGACCTTGCCAAGAAGGCTAATCTCAGCCTGCGAATCGAAGAACACAAGTAAGAACAAGGAAGAACGTCAATTGCGAAATCTAAATAAAATCACAAAGTTAGAATCCAACAAACTAGCCAGCGGCGAAACTATTTGATAACAGATTAAAAACTAATCAAAACCTATCTCTAATGATGCAGCTACTATTTATATAGAGGTTAGGACGTTTTTAAGGCAAACCCTAATACTAATGGGCCTAGTAAAGATACACGGCCGAGGAGCCAAAAGATGGTGTCACAGCACTAAGATTCTGGACGTTATATTGTTTTGGTGATTCTTAGAGATCTAAAGAGTATTTTTGCAAGAGATTAGATCCGTTGGAAAGCTTATCTCTTTAGCTTTCTATCTATATCTACAGTGTCGAAAACAGAGCTTGTATACGACCAAGACATCCGTTTTAGTGTAGACTGCTCCTGGAGTCCGACTCAGACTTGAACCCGAGTTGAATTAGATCTCCTCTGAGGTTGAACGTGCCTTGCTGATCTTGAGCATCTCTAAGTCCTTCTTTATGCCTCCCTTGACCCTCTCCAATGTTTCTAATCATGATAAAGTCATTATGTAGCAATCTATTCTCAAAGGAAAGAAGACATGTGTTTAGGAACGAGCTCACCTCTAATCTCAACTGTCATGCGTGAGTTTCATCAATATTAATTTTGAGAAGTCTTGTGTGTATCTAAAAGAGTGATGTCCTCATCACATCTAAATTATGTTCTAAATCAACCCGATGTTCAACGATAAAATATGCAACAATTTGGCCTTTCATATATTTCAAGGATTCATAGGCCAAATCATATTCAATCAAAGCATATGCCCATTTACCAAGCCTGCTACTAGATATTGGTCTATGCAACATATGTTTAATAACATCGGTTTGACAAGCAACTACGCAAGTACTAGACAACTGGTGATGTCTCAACGTAGTGCAAGCATAATACAAGGAGAAGCATAGTTTCTCAATAGGAGCATACCTTGTTTCCGCATCCACCAACCATCAGATCACGTATGTGTTCATGTACTCTCTTCCTTCGGTCTCTAGAGTCAAAGCAGCGCCAATTACACCATCTTTGGCTGCCACATATAGACGAAAAGGAGTTTCCCTCCTAGGCGCCCTAAGAACCTGAGGTGACGACAAATACTTCTTGATCCTATCGAAGGCTTCTTGCTGTTTTGCCCCCCAAGTGAATTCGGTCTAATTTTTTACCGAATGATAAGAGTGAATGCATTGATTGTTCCCGACAAGTTAGATATGAATCTTCTCAAGTAATTCACTTTGCCTAAGAACTTCTGTACATCTCTTTTGCACGTAGGCGCCTGCACCTTTTGTATGGCTTCTATTTTCTTAGGATCTATCTCTATTTCGTTTTCATGAATAATGAAACCTAAGAACTTCACAGCCGATACACCAAAAGCGCACTTTAATGGTTTCATTTTCAAACCAAAACGACGCATACGCTGTAAGGCAAGACTCAAATCGGCCAAGTGTGGATCAAGAGCGGCCGATTTAATTACTACATAAACAATATAACCTTTCATGATGACACCGTGCAAGTCATGAAAGATAAAATTCATAGCCATTTGATAAGTGCTCTCGCATTTTTCAGCCCAAAAGTCAAGACAACCCACTCAAATAAGCCGACAAAACTGAGACATCTAAATGCAGTTTTAGATATATCATCTTCAGCCATAAAAATCTAATTGTAACCCGCATTCCCATCAAGAAAATTGATTACGTTATGGCCGAAAGCATCATTAATCAACATATCGGCTATAGGCATAGAATACTCATATTTAGGAGTGGTTCTATTCAGATTTTTAAAATTAATGCAAACTCTTATCTTCCCATATTCTTCTTCTCGACGGGCACAATATTAGATATCCACTCTGTATACCTGCAAGGTCTTATAAAATTTGTATCAAGTAATCGGTTTACCTCTTCTTTAATCTGATCATACATGTCTGGATTGAACCTTCTCAACGGTTGCTTAAAAGGTCTAAAGCTTGATTTAATAGGAAGCTGATGTTCTACAAGTTCATGGCTCAATCCCAGCATCTCATTGTAAGACCATGCGAAGCAATCTATGTACTCTTTCAAAAGCTCAATTAGTTTTCACTTATAATCAGCTTTCAGATTTTTGTTTACAAATGTCGGCCTTGGATTCTCATTATCACCAAGGTTCACTTCCTTGATAGGATCGGCTGATGTAAAACCTTGCCCTAATTTGTCTATGTCCTCTATTTCTTCTATAGCTTCACACATGTCATTCACATTAACCCGTTAGTATTCGACTCTCTTTTGCAACCACTCTAAATTTGACTCCATTGGATCACATAATATGATTGAGCCGATTTTCTATCAGCTTTACATTGACAGGTACAAATCTATCTCTAGTCACACTAAGAAAATCATAATCTATCAAATCTAAGCCCGTCAAACACTTGCCACTACTATGCTGCAACAAAGATGAATCGGCCATGGCGACACAAGCCGATACATCTGCATGAACTATCTCTACATCATCACCAACCTATTGTATCAAGAATTAGTGCAAAGTGGACGAAACACATATATTGGCATGGATGCAATCACACCCTAAAATCAAACTATAGCTTCCTTAAACATCGGCAATAAAGAAAGCGGTAGCCATAGTCTTACTTCCAACGGTGAGTTCTATAGAAGCGACCCCTTTATCTCCAATAGGATCTTTTCCTCTCACACCGTTTAGAGTCATGTTGGTCCTGATGAGCTCATCATCGGCCTTACCTAGCTTCTTAAACTAAGAATATGGCATTAAGTTAACAATAGCACCTCCATCTACAAGCATATGAGAAATCAGTGTACCATCAATATGTCCCTTTATGTAAAGTGGTTTCAAATAGTCATCCGATTCCCTAGATTTCTCAAAGATGGCACTTTTAGGACAAAAGTCAAACTGAGCCATCACTTCTTCTTCCTCTACTAAAGAGTAATCCGAGAGATACCTTCTCGCGGTGGTATCGGCTCGTGGTCTAGAAGATCATCATCCTCAAACTAGGACGTGTCGACGTCCCCCGCAGGCGTGGGTGCGGTAGGAGTCTCCACAGGCGTGGTGTCGGTTTGGTCTGGCGTGTCCACCGTTACGGCCGAACCCTCCGGTGGTGGTGAAGTTGGAGACTCGGGCTTCTTCACCTTCCATTGCTTGTCTTGACGGACCATTGGCTTGACTTCATTGAATACTTCGTCCCTCTACTTTTTGGCTTCTTGCTCTTGAATCTCACGCAAGCGCAGCCATTGTAGCTTCCTCTTTTGGGTTCGGGTCAAGCCGGAGGGACACCACCTCGACTCTGTGTACTTGAAAGAGGATTTGCTACTACTAGCTTCGTGATGAGTCTCTCTCAACCGGATCGCTTACCGCGATCGATCTATTAAAAACTCCCTCGGTCTTGATATCGGATGTGCCGATTTTTACGACACCTCCACAAGTATTTTTCTGATTTATGGAGATTTGGAGCAGCCACTCTTGCTTTGGAGCAGCCACAAAAGCATCTTTTTTTGCATTGATTGGCGAAGGTCCGAGCCGATTATGAGAATAGTCGGAGAGCCTTGTGAAGACATTCCCCTTTGGTGTACCTCACCCGGGATGAAATGGCGGGCATTGCATCGGTGGGACATGCATCCATGGTCACATATGTGAATTCCACATCGGAATTGGAGGGTAAGGCATAGGGAAATACCATGGTGGTGGCAAACCGAACATAGGTGGAGGAGAAGGAATATGCATATTCATGTTTGGTCTCACCTCCTTCCTAGGACTCTCATTACTTTGGGGAGATCTTGGTCGCTTGGCCGACCGATTCTTCGAATCGATCTTTTGGTGCTTGTACCTCTCCATGAGGCGGTCAAGTATGCCTTTGAAGGTTGTTTTCTTGTCCTTGAACTCGCCCTCATTCACTTTCCACTTGCCCACTTCAAGATTCTTGAGTTTGATCATCTTGGGCTATAGAGTTTGCCCCTCGGGTCCCAAGCCTCCAATAGTGACTTTAATGGACTCGTTACTATCGAGAGATTTTTCTAACACCACCTTTCTAGGTGCGGTTGCATGACTTGAAAGAGTTGACCTTTCTTGCCCTATGGATATTCTTCCCTTTTGTAGTATTAGCTTGATGTGGCCGAATCAACGCCTTAGGGTTGAGATCCAGAGTGTTCATTGGGAAAGGGTGCATGTCAATTTGCATTTCTTTGAGACTCACTCGTCCATCATTGATGGTCAATTGGATCTGTCGACGGAAAACATTGCAATCATTAGTAGCATGAGAATATAAATTATGCCAATTACAATATGTCCTGCGCTTTATTTCATCCGCCGGTAGCAATGAATTGGATAACTTAATATACCCACCTTTATGCAGCTTACCAAATATTCTATCGCATTTGGCTACATCAAAGGTATATTTCACATCATATTTCCGATTCTTATAAATCGGCTTGAGTGCATCACATGCAAAAGATTTACTCTTAGAAGGCCAATAAAACTCGGCAGCAAATACATCATTAGGCTCATCATCGGTGCTATCCGAATCATATTCAACAACATAGACATTGTGTCGGGTTTTATGATCATACTTTGGCTCTTTGCTTCGGCTTTCTTGTGCCGAAGCCTTTTGTTGGAGTTGTGTAAGAGTAATAGAATCATAACCTTCCAACTTTTCTCTAAGATGAGACCGTAAACCGTTAAAAGATAAATTGATCAAATCTTTTTTCAGAAATTGTCACATTAAAGCAACGGTTTTTAATCTCTCTAAATCATAGAATAAAACTAGCAACTATTTCATCCTTCCCTTGCCTAGCCGATGTCAAATGTGACAACATCAATTCATTGCCCCCAAAATAAAAATGATCGTGAAATTTGCATTACAAGAATTTCCATGTGCAAATGGAATCCAAAGGCAAAGACAAAAACCACGAGAATGCGGTTCCGGTCAATGACAAATAGAAAAGCCTAATTTTTAGAGCATCACTACCATTGGTTTCTCCTAGTTGAGCGGTGTATTGGCTAATGTGTTCCCATATGGTTTTATTATCTTCACCGCTAAACTTCACAAAATTCGGAACACCACAACTGCTAGGATAAGGGACCGAATAAAAGTATGCGTGGTAGGGTTTTCGATATATTCGGTCTCTACCCTTCAAATCAACTCCTAGTGTGTCTCAAAATTGCCTAGTCAAATTGTCTTTAAAGTTTGCAAGACATTCTTCTATGTTCATGATGGGGGTTTTATGAAGGTTTGTTTGTGCACTGCTCCCCGTTACATTAAACTCATTATGTGTTGGATCATGAGGCATCCCCATACTGCTTGGTGGAATAGGTGGGGTAATATACGCGATGGTGCGGTAAGGAGGGAGAAAATTGGATGACTGGGACTGTTAAAGCTTTAGTTTGCGCATCGGTCTGAAAACCAGATTGCCCATTAAACAAATTCAACAGCATATCAGACCATGGTTTTTCAGCATTAGACATACTAGGCGTCAATGAATTAGCATAAGGCCTATCTACTTGTGTAGCATGACTAGTAGATGCAATACCTAGGTCTTTCAAAGATTTTGCTATGGTTTCCTGAATCATGTATTGCATCTCGCTTTTTAAGATCTTTTGATTATAAGCAGACTAAGATGAAAGATCTTTGAAAGTAACCGTGGGTTGAGCAGATGAACTTACATTGGTGAAACTCACGGTTTTCTCGTTGGGGATAGAAGGAAGAATGGTCTCCTTGACTTGAGAAATTGTTCCTTGACGATCTTTCTCGAAGCATGCCAAGAATTCTTGGAGTTCCTGATCTTCTTGCGCCTTGCGCTCCTCCTCTACAGCCTTCCGATGTTTTAGGAACATCTTCTGGGCTTTGGCATCACGATGTTCTCTGACGAGATCTCGGAAGACATGATGCAGAGAAGAGGATTCGGTTTGTGCAATCGGAACCTTTTCTTCCCCAGCGTCGCCAAAAAGTGTGTTGACGTCGAAAAGATCCGCACCAACGCAGCACGCGCACGTCAGTGTGCAAAACGTCGATGTCTCTTTGACAAAAATCACCATGAGCACCTAAAAAACCCATCTCACCCCGTCGGAGGAGGATCTTCTTAGGATTGATCCGGGCTAGGCCAGGCCAGCCGGATCGCTTCACACATCGTTGGGACGGGAGAAGAACAAAATTGGGGTCGAGTAAGGGGATTAAGGTTTAGTAAGGCAAAAAAAACGTAAAGACAAGTTGATAAAGACGATTGGGATGCCCTCAATCGGCCTGAGGCCCCCTATTATAGAGGTGGGGTGGTCTTACCACGAGTTGTTTCGGATCCTACTAATTAGGAAGGTAATTTGTTCATAAAATAACCGAAACCGACTCTACCAGACTGTGCGGCATATGGCCGAAGACTCCGGTAACTGGACACTCCAGCCTTGTACCAGACACTCTGGTGAATTTCTGGCAATTTCAAAAGAGGGTCGGCCGGATATTCCAGCACAGTGCTGAAAGGTATTAAAATGCCGACTCTAGAAGAGCGTTGGTCGGAGACTCAGGCCCTGTACCTGACACTCCGGGTATTAAAATGTCGACTCTACAAAGAGGTCGGTCGGAGACGCCGATCTAGTGCCGGACACTCTGATACTGATACTTGTAAATTCTGAGTGTCAACGCTTAGCATCTCGAGGCATAGAGCATGCATACACGTTTATGTAGTAGGCTGCAATAGGCAACAAGCCTCCGTGTGGCGAATCAAAACAGGAGCCTCCACACCCAAACCACTCTACTATTTATAATTTGCTAAATTTTAAATTTAGCCTCCCTCAAAATCTATATTTGCTCTCACTATGTTGATCTACTGGTGCACGTTATGGCGAAATACAGATTAAAAAGAAACTCATCATAACTGTCACCGTATGAATGTTTGGACAAAGCGGATTGATACAATGGGCTGGCTGGCTATGGTGGAAACTTTTTTTTTAAGATGAAGCTCTGGCGGAAATCTTTGTAGTGCAGGAATATTTTGTTTCCTAGTCAAGGGTGGCTCTGTGCCATGGCAATAAGGTGCAACCATCTACGACCCAGCGTAAAAGGGGCCCACAGAAATTGTCTTCTTTAGAAAGTGCTCAAAGGCCTAGAATCATAATTGTATTTCCTAGAAAATAAACCCTAGCTGAAAAAAACATGCCCCTTCCTATTGGGCCCGTAGACTCATTCCAGCTTTGCTGCAAGTCCAACCCCCATACCCTCTTTAAATCTCCTAATGGAATCTCTTTAGTCAATCTAAGGCACAATTTAAATCTCTCTTTAAAGGCGTCCCTTTGTGCTATAGCCTCATTCAAACATTACACACTTGATTTCTCAAGACATTTTGAAAATGCAAGCAGATTTTTTTGTATATAAATAGTTTATGCCATTATTTCTCAAAACTTTCAAGTGGAAAATATATAACATTATATTTTTTTATTAGACAGGGGTCCACATGTCAAGTTAGCCCTAGGGCCTTACAAATGTAAGGAGGGACACTAGGAATTTTCTATATTTTTCTTATAAAATTGATCTGAAACATGTAAAATTTATGTATTACTCCTATAACTTCTTGCCTTTCAAATGAAGCCTTTGGTTTCATGCTAGGGAACCAAATGGTTATGATATTGTGCTTGACTTCTAAGGAAGGTAAATTTCCAGGTATGAGCATTGGAGGCTTCTCCTCCTAGACGTGTTAAAATTTTATTGGTCATTATTTCTATATGAAACTAGCGTGATAAAAGTAAAAGTCTAACGGAAATCATCCTTTCCCTACAGTTTTTCGTAGGGAAATGATTTCCCTAGGGTTTTTTGTTTTTTCCTTAGGGTTTTGGTTCCTAGGAAAACCGGCCAGTCGATTCTAGTAGTGAGAGTACGTATGGGAAGATGCCTCAAAGAAGATGCATCCCTGCATGTGTGTGTGCATGCATTATTATGGATGTGAAACTAAAGGAAATCAAACAAAGAAGTAGAATGATAATAGTGATTCAGACTGCCGTGGGTACGAGAACAAAAAAGTTGCCCTTTTTGATAATATAGGAATAATTTATAGATATATATTTAGGTCCTATTTGGTAGAGATTATGTGATTGCTTTTGCTAATGATTATCACAACTTATGCTATAATCTTTACCAAACACTTAAAACTCATAAGTGATTATATCTATAATCACCTATAATCACTTTTACATTTTGTACTAGCACACATAAGCTATAAATACTAGCTTTTACCACTTGGGAGAGATTATGATAGCTTATGATAACAATTCAAAAGCTCTAAGTGTTTGGTAGAGATTACAGCATAAGCTGTAGTAATCATTAGTAAAAGCTACCTCATAATCTCCACCAAATGGGCCTTAGTCTTATGCCTCTTTGTGGTAGAGATTATGATTATTCAAAAAAATTCTCATACTATGGATTATTGATGAGGATAACTTATCCAACTTATTCATATAATCTATTTCTTATATCAAAAGTGTTTGGCAAAGCAACTTATTTGATTTGAATTATAAGAAGTGGAAAAGGAGAAGTGGTAAAAAGCTCCTATGTATAGCTTATGGGTCTTGTACAAAATCTAAAAGTGATTATAAACATAATAACTTATGACTTCTAAGTGTTTGACAGAGATTATATCATAAGCTATGATAATTATTAGCAAAAACAAGCTTATAATCTACACCAAACAGAGGCTTATTGTAGGGTCTCTTTGGTAGGGATTATAATTATTTAAAAAATTACTCATACTTTATATTATTCATGAAAATCAGTTATCCAACTTATTCATATAATCAGTTTGTTATGTCAAGAGTGTTTGATAAAATAACTTTTATTATGGATTATAGGTGGTGAGAAGGGAAAATTAGTTAAAAATTATTATTTGTAGCTTATAGATGCTAAGTATAAAATGTAAAATTGATTTTAAGTGATTATATATAAATTTTAAATGTTTGATAAAAATTATAAAATAAACTGTCATAATCATTAGCGAAAACCCTCGTAATCTCTATCAAACAGGCCATAATTAAATTTTGAGAATCGAGATGCTCACTCGGCGAAACCACGGCGCACGGGTTGGCCACTCAAAGCAGAAAGAGCATACGCGCGGCGTGGGTCCCAGGCTTCAGAGAACCTGAAAAGCCTGCCAGGCCACGCCAATCAAGTCCAAGCCGAATTTGGCTACGAGAAAAAGGACAATAAAAAAGCCTCGTCCCCCTCTTGTTGGCTCTCCCCATCCCCAAATTCCCCTCGCTCTCGTCGCAACAACCGGCAGCAAACCAAGGTACGAATTCCTCCTACGAGCTCGCGATTTCCTTATGTTCATCCGCTCTCCTACCCTGATCGCGTGCTCCCCTGCGGCGGAGCCGTGGATTTTGGGCCCCAGATTTCGCGGGTGTTGGCCGTGGGTCAGCCGCCACCGGGGGGTTTCAGGGAGATCCACCGGCGGATTCGGCTGTTCGTTTGGGTGTCGACGCAGAGATTCGTCGTGCACTTTAGTGTTTTTGGACTGCCGTTTAGCTAGGCGCTGGATTAGGGTTTGAGCCGGTCGTACCCCGGATTCCGACGGGTGTTATGAATTCTATTTGTGATCCATTAAAGTTCTTACGTTCTCGTTGCAGGTGGTGAGGACCACGTGCGTTTGATGGATGATGACCGTTCCAACGGAAGCTAGCGCTACTGCTGCTGCCCCGTCATCACGGGACCTCGCAGAGCGCCTCTTCAAGAAGGTTGAGGCCTTTACTTTTCTTTTGTTTCTTTTTATATATGTATGCTACTGCTGATGCTGCTTCTCATGGTACGCCAGCCCTGATGCCTTTTGTTTTACTGGAATGTGCATGCCCTACTTTTGCGTGATTCACGAAAGGATTGTTTGGGCAGCTAGTGTTACTTGTCGTGTTCTGTGATGCTGATGTAGTAACTTAATGCATCTTCTGATATGATAATCAGTTTGAGTAATAAACTGCTTGTGCATTGGATCGCTGGCTGATAAGTTTTGTGGAAAAAGAAAGAAAATCATGAGATCTGTTAATTATTTACTTGATTTTAATAACATGGATACGTATTGCGTCTCCCATGTTTTAAGGAAACAGACACATTTTTATCTCTTGTTAGGCTTTAGGGTGTAATTGGTGATGCTGACATGTTAATTATACAGAATGGCGAACTGGAGAACCATCTCCGGAAGTCTGTGCAGTCCAAAGTTCCATCGGATCCAAACATATGGCTTCAGATGCGTGACAACTTTGAAAGGATAATTCTCACAGACCATGATTTCTCTGAACAACATGAGATAGAGTATCTTCTGTGGCAGTTGCACTACAAAAGGATTGAGGAATTCAGGAGGAACATTAATGCAGCAGGCTCAGCTGCTTCTCAGAGTGGGAAGAACAATGTGAGCACAGAGCGGATCAGGAGAATTAAATCAGCTTTCAGAAGCTTCCTGTCAGAAGCTTCTGGCTTCTATCATGACTTGATGTTGAAGATCAAATCAAATTATGGGCTTCCTCTGGGTTACTTTTCTGAGGGTCCTGATGGTGTAGGTAACCCTACGAAAGATGATAAGAAAATAGCTGAAGTAAAGAAAGGTTTGATTTCATGCCATCGATGCCTCATATATTTGGGAGATCTCGCTCGTTACAAGAGCTTGCATGGTGATGATGATTCTGCTAGTCGTGAATATGCTGCGGCATCTAGCTACTACAAGGAGGCGGCTTCAATCTATCCTTCTAGTGGCAATCCACATCATCAGGTAACATCGTATGACTATGTTGTCAACTGCTGATTTATTATCTATCTACTCTATCTCATGATGAGTTCCTGGCTTGATTTTTCAGCTTGCGATACTGGCCTCTTACTCAGGCAATGAAGTGGTAGCTGTTTATAGGTATTTTCGAAGCTTAGCTGCAGACACCCCTTTTGCTACGGCTCGGGATAACCTGATCATCCTTTTCGAGAAGGTACTACTGTGTTCATTAGCTCATATTGGCGCTAATATTGTTTTTTGTCTATTGTTGAGCTGTCAAGAGTGTTTTGTTCTAGTCGCAAAAAAAGAAAAAAGAAAAAGAGTGTTTTGTTCTGTATATATTTACATGGTTTGCTATATCCAGGAAACATGCTACATTTCCCATTCTCTCTCTTTTTTTTTCATATTTTTTTCTACTGTAATGCCAGTTTATTTGGGAAACCCCATGCTCTCCAGCTACTAAGAATGATTTTTGCTTATGTGGTTCTGTATAAGCAACATTGTGAACTGGTCTGTGTGTAGTATATATATGTAGAAAAATTGGTAACATGGTTATGCTAAGGAAGTGCTTTTCAAGACAATTCTACATGTAAGCGTTCAAAAAGATATGGGCTACTGAAATATAGAAATCTACACGTAACATTATGGTGTCCTCTGATAGGCATAGCATAGACAAGCTTCTATTTTCTAAATTTCCATACTAATGTTTGCTCTAGTAGAGGGAAAATGTTGAAGCATCTAATCTTAGGATGTTTCTTGTATTAATTGTGAATATGTGTAACAGAGAACATGCTAACCAACTTTATGGGTCCAAATTCTTAGGTGCTCTTTGTATGCCAATGAGTTGTCCTTGTTGTTCTAATTGTTCTGTCTAAGTGGCACGGATGTATATCTAGTTACATGACTGGGTGTGAACTGGTATTAGTCTGTAAATGTGCTATTTTTGCTTTGTAACTTCTCCATAATAAGGTAAAGGCTCCAGCTGTCCTGATGCTTTGAGGGGAAAAAAGTTGTGTTGTCTATGTTTGATATTGGCTTCTTATATTAACAAGATTTGAAGTTCTTGGGAGTTTGACAAATCTTCCAGATCTGCATTTCTTATAGTTTGATTTCTCCTTATTATGCAGAATCGTCAAAGCTATGCACAGCTGCTAGGCAGCAATAAAGTCCCCCCAGCCAAAGCAGTACCTCTGCGATTATCTGGAAGAGGCCGAGCCCGGGGAGAAATAAGGTTTCAGCCAAAAGATAACATAACCGAAATTGCTGCAAGGGACCAAGAGTGCAGTGTTCAGGATACATTGAAGGCCTTTTACATCCGATTTGTTAGGCTCAATGGGATCCTATTCACACGGACTAGGTATTTTACATTCCCTTCCTGATTTAAAGTATTTTTGTTAAACCAGCACTTGGTGGCTAACCTATGAATATCTATTTTCACAGTTTGGAAATATTTGGGGAACTTTTTGCTTCACTCAGCAATGATTTGCATATCCTTCTTTCTTATGGTCCAGAGGAGGATCTTAATTTTGGTTCTGATGCTGCAGAAAATGCATTAGTTGTTGTTAGACTTATTGCCATTCTCATATTCACTGTACACAATGTAAAGAAAGAACCTGAAACCCAATCATATGCTGAAATTGTGCAACGTAGAGTTCTCCTTCAATGTGCTTTTACTGCTGCCTTTGATTTTGTTGGACGAATTCTCAGAAGATGTTCAGATGTCCGGGACATTGCATCAAGTTTCCATTTGCCAGCCATTTTGGTCTACATTGAATGGCTGGCATCCCATCCAGAGTTGGCTGTTGACTCAGAGATGGAGGAAAAACATGCAGCTGCTCGGTCTTTCTTCTGGAACCAATGTATCTCATTTATGAACAAGCTGATCCTTACTGACCTCGCATCTATTGATGGTGATGATGATGATGCTTGCTTTTCTAATATGATCACATATGACGAGGGTGAAACTGGCAACAGGCGTGCATTGTGGGAAGATCTTGAATTAAGAGGGTTTTCGCCCTTGGTTCCTGCACAGATGATATTGGATTTTTCAAGCAAGCACACATCTGGAAATATTGGAAGTATCAAGGAAAAGAAGGAACGTGTTCAGCGGATTTTTGCTGCGGGGAAGTCTTTGCTTAACTTTGTTCAAGTTGATCAATTGAGAATTTATTTTGATCCATCTTCCAAGAAGTTTGTGATGGCAAAGAAGCCTCCTGTTTTGGAAGCTAGCAACCCTCTACATAGATCTTCAGATGCGCTGAAAATAAATGCTACTGAAATGGAACATGAAGTTACAGGAAGAATTGATTCAGGTTCTGCTGACCTGGCCCTTCTACGGTCTGAAGTGCAGTTTAGCCCTGAAGGAGATGATGATGAGGAAATTGTTTTCAAGCCTACGGCTTCTGAGAAGCTTCCAAAATCTCCAGAGCTACCTATTATTGGGCACATCCAGCCTGTACAAACTGTTGCTGGTTGGCCAACCAATGCTATTTCAGTTTCTGTTCAAGGCACTCAATCAGGGTCTGCTCCTGGTTGGCCAGCTAATGGCAGCTCAGTTGCAATGCACAGCAGTTCATCAATGTCAGCGGTGGGTGGACATAACATTAACCAGTCTCTTCCCATGTCTTCGATTGGTTGGGCTGTCAATGGTGAGAAAAGTGTGATTCCAAGCACCACTCCAAGATATGAATTCATGCAGCCAGTTGAGGTTCCCGCTTCCCGCTTGGCAAGCAATGGTACACCACATGTTGGTCCTCAGAACACAACTTCAGCATTCACGGATATTGGGTCTGACCCACGACCGTTGGCATCAATGGTTCCACATTTCAGTAGCCCTGATTATTCAAAATTGCTCAATGAACAGGAAATGCTCGTAATGAATGGAGTAAAGAATGTTAACATAGCTGGAAATGGTTATCTGGAGCAGAGACTGCATGGTGGATTAAGTGGTTTACAGTCTGTGGGTTATTCGCCTCAGATATCAGTTGATTCTGGTGCTAACATTACAAATCTGCTGCCTAATCAGATGCAAGTTACTGGAGAGACTATCCCATCTATGTTTGATTCAATTCTACCTTCCGTAGCCCCATCAGATGGCATGTCACTTACATTCGCTGAATCACTGCTAGCTGCATCAAAGAAGAACCCGGTTAGTCGTCCATCAAAGCCTGCTGGACCACCTCCTGGATTTAATCATATCACACCGAAGCGTCAGGAGGAAACAATTTCAAATGGAAATCTGCAGAATCCACAAGTTGATGATTATAGCTGGTTGGATGGCTATCAGCCATCAGGGGATCGAGTTCAGAACTTAAGAGCTGTTTGTCCTGATATGAGGGGTACTAATACCGCATTCAACACTCCATTCCCTTTCCCTGGAAAACAACAGGTCTCTGGGATGCACGCTCCAGGGGCCAATGAGAAGGCATGGCAGGATTTCCACCTATTTGAGCCTGCAAAACAGAATATCTTTCAAAATTATCAGCAAAGAAATCAGCAGAGTGGTCAGATGGCTGAACAAGAATCAGCAAATCCTATCTGGCCTGGCCGTTTTCTTGTGTGACTCGATAGCTTGTACGAGGATGATTGCCGGTAAAAACAATTTTCCGTTGTATTTAGAGATTACACATTACACATAGCATTTTCTTCAGCTCTTACCCTAGCATGTTATATTCTATCAATTCATTTCATATGGTCTCTTTTGTGATGTAAATTTGGTATATATATCTGAAGAAGTTGCACTTCTAAGAAATATATTTGTTTTGTTTCAAGGAACTGCTGAGGATGCACTGGAGTAAGTGGCACAGCTTGAGCCCCTACTGAGTTTGGCCCATACCTGGAGCCCTCTAATAGTGTTAACTTTCTTTTGGAGAATGGTGGTCTTTGAACCCTAACACATGATGCTGTTAGGTTTGGTAAGTTTAACACTTCCAGTTCTTTCCTGCCATATTAAATGTGCATTTGAGTATGTTCCGTATGTTCTTATCTGTCATGTCCCTTCTATTTGTTCATTTGCGATGCACTGAATAGCTTACAACAGGACAGCATCGTGAGTTCAGTATTAGGTACATATGTGAAATGTACCTAGGATTCTGAACTCACTTCTCTCAATCTCAGTTCTATCTCAGTTGTATTCCATCTTTCTATGCTCTCTGTCTTTTTTTTTTGGCAAAGTTTACATGGCATCTTATAGCTGGCCTTGCTTTAATCCAGTGCCCATATAGAAACGTATACAAACCTTGGCCATTGCTTAATTCATCATTTGTGAAGCCCCATACATGCTCTGTGGGTTTTTTTTTTTTGGTACTTTATTGTAGCATAGTATTTCCTGAATTATGTTTCTGATAGATTTATTGCAACTTGCAAACCTTATCACTGAGGAAATTTTCCTTTTGCCTAGTAATGTTAGTGATAAATTCTCCATGGAACAATGGCTGCCTTATGATTATTTTTTGAGGACTTTTTTTTAAAACTTTTTTTTGTGGTATGATCATGATTGGAATCAGTATTGATTGAGTTGGGAGTTTTCCTTTCTATTGTATTTACTGATTGTGTACTATTTTTTGTTGGTTTGCAAATTGAAGGGTGCTCTTCTGGGCCAGTGAGTGGGTGGAGGATGATTGATCTGTTTTCTAGTCTGATGTGGATGAATTACATGGGAAAGTCTTAGATGCTCAGACGATGGTTCGGTAAACCAAACCCAGTGGTTATAGGCACTCGGGCCTTATGTGTCATCTCTCATCGGATAAATGCGTACCACAAGAATGGCGCCAGTCGATTGTTGCTTCTGCGACTCTATGACCATTCATCGTGGATATCTGTTCTTGGCTCTGCTATGTTGTCTGTGGTACTGTGAATAAAAGAAAATTATCGGAACAACTAGCATGTCAGCAAGTCATTTCACAAACCACACTGCTTGATAGCTTGCTATGTTTGTTTTGTTTGGTAAACAGTATGTTGGTCGCTATTTCCCTGGTTGTTGCAAATTTACTTCAGTGTTACCAATTACATGCTTGGGACAGTTTGTCATGGCTTATGTGTGGCACCTTGTACTTTATGGACCAACAAGTATGGCATTGCCCATCTTTGAGACTGAATACATTATATGGTTTTATTGAGCTTGTCAAGCTGCTATTTTGGTTATTGATTTTTTGGAACGGCATGAAGCTGTTCCAGATTAAATTGATCATTTTGTCATGCAGAGAAACGACCTGGTCCCCTATTTAGGCTCCAAATATCCCACATCCTGTGGGCAATGATGCGTGGCGAAACACCTGTTTAAGCTGCTCTAGAAAATGAAAAACGACTGCTGTAGAAAAACATCTTAAAAAGCACTTATTAAATTGTTTCGTTAATGGCTTTTATTGTAGTAGTATAGTGTAGAAATAGGTAGAGATGATTCTCTGTTCTTAAATTGATGTAATTGATGTCCGTTAGTTGATTTTTAGCATCAATTTTGAACATTTGTTTTATTAAAAAATAATAAATATCATATATTTTGTTATATTTTGATTTATTATTAGATTTATTTGAATTTAAAACTTAAAATTTTACACAGTTGAATTAATTTTTTAATAAAAAATAGTTAAAGTTATGTTAAAAATTAGTGGCAACATCAATTTAATAATGAATGGAGTATGTTTTTAAAACTTTTGGCTCCTAATACAAAAGAGAAGTATTTCTTAGGATGGGATGTAGAAGCATTATTTGGAAAGGGTGAGAATCTGGCGCAGAAGCATAGAGCAAAATGTACAGTCAACATAATCAAATATGGAAATTTGTCATCATCTTGAAATTTTTTGTCTAATGCTTGATCGTGTTTATAGGATACCCATAGACATGCCTTTTTTGCATTTCCGTCACCGCACTCCTCGATCCACGGGGGTTGAAGCAAGAACACGGCAGTACTGCTCCCCAGTCTTGGGGAAAATCCCATCGCTTTACCACCACGCAAAGACTGATTTGTGAATAAGAACATGAAACTCTTGTGAGGTTGCTGCGCTAGATGAACTCGAGGAATTCCTAAGCTCCATCTGCTGCTCTCTCATAACATTTTCACTGTGGCCGTACTGATAATATGGTCACCACCGTAGCTGAAAGGCTATTTGTGCCCAAGGTTCATGAAACTGTTCGAAAATCAATTAGTTTTTATAGTTTTCGATAAAATTGGTGCATTCTGATTGCACCGGTAGCTTAGTTTTTTATTTTAAAAATTTTAAAAAATTAAAAATTGACTGTATCAATCAACTTTGTGCTATGGAATATTGTAAAACTTCATGACCATTGAAGCATTAGATTCCACTAAAGTATAAATATTTTGATGACTGAGTGAGAATCATATACTAACTTTTTGGATGTAGATTGGTGTAAGCTTCATGACCATTGTTGTTTGCAACTCTAAAGATGTGAATGCTTAGATGATTGAATGAGAACTATGAACTAACTCTCGTTGGATTAAGGTTCAATAGACATTTATCTTAAATATCATTGAGTTGGTTTCCTCAAGGATAATCAATGACACTTTGTTGAAGGACCTCTTGATGAAGTTTCAAAATTCAAGATGGATCAATATTAAGGATGAATTAGAGCTCAAGTGGTTTTGAGTTTATATGAAAATCCAGTGCTATTAAGAAGGAATAGAGTCATTTCTCTTAGATCACTCAATTGTTAGGGAGATTGGATGCTTTGCGATCTTAGAAAGCACTTAACACTAGAGGATGAATTGAGGAAGCAAGATGATCACGAGGACTTCATGTTTCAAATTCAAGCAGAGTCACCCGACAATCTGGTGAGGATCTCGGATAGTATGATGTCTCAGGGTATTAGGTTCCAGAGAAGGTGCAAAGAGCTGGAAAAATCAGAGAATGTCATCAGACAGTCTGATGAACCTTGAAGGCAAGAGTTCAGAGAGGAAGATTTCTAGTGCCAGAAAAAACAAAGTTATCAAACAGTTTGGTGATGGCTAAGGTTGAACAGCCTGACCTATGTGAAGATGAAGTTCAGAGAAGGTGTCTTTGAAGTCCATAAGTGAAAGTTGACTGGACAGTCTAGCGAAGGTATGCAATAGGTAGTTCGGTGTCATATAGATTATATTCCAAAGAGGGACATTTTCTATACGAGAAAAATCTAGAGTCACCAAATAGTCCGGTGCGAAGAGTCACTGGACAGTCCAGTGACTACAAAAGGTAGCCAACATTTTGACATCAGCATCCAAAGGTTGTTTCTGATCTGTTAGCCTATATAAACTGTGGGGGAGCTGTTGTGTAGTGGATCTGCGGCCAAAGAAGTTAGTGGATCACTTTCAGAGCCAAGGATCTCCAACAAGAGCACAAGAGAATTGGAAGATCTTTTTAAGCCGTAGAAGAGAGTAGCTAGAATATCTATACAGTCCTAGAGCTTGTGAGGCTTGAGAGAAGTGCTTCAGCTTATTACTCTTGGTCTATAACAACATAGACTAGTCAGATATTGGTGTTCGAGATTCTGAGAAGATTTTGTAAGATGACATTAAGTTTGTGAGCGGTTTCAAATCCTCGGCTTGAAAGAGATACCAAGAGAGAGCACTCGAGCCTTGAAAGCTTGCTCTTGCATGCCTTAGAGAGCACCGTTCCGGAAAGAACAGGAGTGACCAAGTCTCTGACAAAGTAGTCCAACAAGATTAGAGAAAGGTGCCATCCTTTCGAGATCTCAAAAAAAATTGTTGAACATTCTCTATCTAAGTTTAAAGATGCTCAGAAATTTCCCGATGTCTCGGAAGGTTAGCTCTTTCCTCTAATCCTCGTTCGACCGCTCCTGTTGGAGACTTGGTCCCTCCTATCGTTCCCAGAATGGTGCTCTTTAGGGTATGCTTAACTCTCGAAGTGAAGGTACCAACGGTCCCGGCTGTTCCAGATAATGCACAATTGCAAGAGCAAACCTACAAGGCTTGGGCACTTTCTTGGTGTCTGTTTCAAGCGAAGAACCGAAAACCACCCATAAAATTGATGACGACTTTCATAATCTCCGCGGAATCTTGATTATCGACACCTAGCTGGTCTAGACTGCCATAAACCAAGAGTAACATGACAAGACACTCCTCTCACGAGGAATGGATTAATACTCTAGTTACTCTTTTCTAGCACTTAAGATTTTTTCAATTCTTGCAATGTTCTCTCTCATTGTTGTCCCTTGGCCTTTTACAAATTTCCTTTAGCTCTCTATACCTCAGTCACACTTCTCAACGTTTCCCTTCATGTCTTAAATAGGCTGCCAACCTAGAAACAACCATTGAAGGGTGATGTCAAAAACTATCTGTTTTGACCAATCCCCAAACTGTCCGACGACTCTTCTGTCACTCAAACAGCGTGAATGGAATCCAATCCATATATCACCAGACTATCTGGTGAACCTTCTCTTCTGGACTTTCAAAGAAACCTTCTCTAGACTTCATCCTCACAAAACACCGGACTATCAGGTCTCTGATATCACCAAAATGTCCAGTGACCTCTCCTCTTTTGGTTCCTGAAAATATCCTCTTTGTACTTCAATCTTCTAGCTCACCAGACTATTCGATGACTCCTTCTGAAGCTGAAACATGGAGTCCTCAATTCTGTCTTGTTGTCAATTTTGTTCACTTGCTTCCTTAGCTCTTCCTTTGCCACTTAGTGCCTTCAGAGATTTCTGGAGTATTCAAACCTCCCTAACACTCATGTGACCTAAGAGGAATAACTACCCTTGATAGTATCGGTTTTTTTTTTCCAATGGACTCAAAGACCAAAAAGACTAAGTCACACTTGGTTTTATGTCATCCTTAGCGTTGATTCATCTTCAACTGAAACTCCTCTTCAAGGAATCATACATGCAAACCATCAAGGAAGCTCACGTTGAAGATGTAGAGATAGTGTGGGTGGAACCTACAACCATATAGGTTACCTATGATTTTCATCTAATCAATAAAATATTCATACCTTTTAAGGGTTTATAAAACTTCAATGGACATGAAGCTTATACTAGGTTGCTTGTTGCTTGTGTGTTTTCCTTCGTAGTAGATTGCCTAGCTTGCTTTTATCTTATAGCGTGTTCTTGTTTTATCTAGACTCTAACAAGTTGTTTACTAAAATATTGGTTGACTAAAATTGTTAGAAAAGCTTAACTAGTGTAGTGCCCGATTCAACCCCCCTTCTTGATCACTAAGGTCCTTACACTTGGCTCATCTATGCATAACTAGAGCTTGTGTGGTTTGAGGGGAGTAATTAGGCCTGTTACTCTTGATCTATGACAACCTAGACTAGTTAAACCATGGTGTTTGTGGAAGACATCATAGGTTTACAAACAGTTACTGCTTCAACAACCAACAGCTTTGCAGTCCAGTTATCAGTCTTCACTACAAACAAATTTTCAGCTTCAGCAACAACTACAACTTATGCAGCAATAGTCTAACCTAAATCAGCAACATTCCGGATAGGTTCCTAACTAGCATGAATCGATTGATGACTTTAATTATATGAAGATCACTATGCATGTATGCTTTTTCGTTTTTCCTCATTTCCCTCCTATAATTTATATATGTGATTCTTTTTCCTTGGATCTACTATATATTTCTTTTTTTTACAAGATTGTGTAATGGTTTTTGCATCAATTTTGACATCGAGTCTAGACATCTAGACAAAAATTAATGCAATTCCAGAGCAGGTCACTTCAACTTCAATAACCAAGCAATTGGATAGAGCATACCTCCCCTGAAGATTTTAAATACTCTCTCTGTCCAAAAAATTGGATGTTTTAGCTGAGATCATTGAAATAACGAGCGCATCAGGTTAACCTATTGCCCCTACTAAATGTGAGCATGAGTCAGAGTGGGACCCACATTCAATGCTTTCCATTTCATTTCCCTTTGCTTTGCTTCGTTCCTGCAGCTGCAACCAGGTGGAGTCACGAAAGGAGGTAGCATGAGTATTTTGTTTCTAGCTCTGCTACGAGCTATGACCACACGTTTTGCCACTACCACAGATTAATAGAAAGGAGACACCCTCATTAGTGACAACATAGAAAAGGCCGTCACTAACACCTCATCAGAGATGGCTAGTATGTGGCATGTCACTGATATCTATGGATCACAGAGTATAAGAGGTGCGAACAAATTTGACCATCGCTAATGATGGATATCAGAGACGGCTGTTACATGAACATCGCTGATATGGACATATCAGAGACGGCGTGAATGCGACCGTTGATGATAACTCATATCAGAGATAGTTGTATTTCAACCGTCACTAATAGTACATGTATCATTAGAGACGGATATGATGGGCCATGTCACTAATATATTCAAATCACGGAGTATTAGAGACGCAAACTACTATGACAATCGCTGATATGGACCTATCGGAGATGGCTGGGATGCTACCGTCGCTAATAGCAAATATCAGAGACAGCTATGTTTTAGCTATCACTTATAGTGTATCATCAGATATGACTAAGACGTGGTATGTCACTGATATGCGGATCATGGAGTACTAGAGACACGTAAAATTGACCGTCACTGATGACCAACATCAGAGACGGTTGTCTTACGTCCTTTGCTGACATTTCACACAATAGAGACACGTTTTCAAACAGCCGCCTCTAGTGAAATTAACTGAAATCGAAAGCAGACATAGAAAAGACACTAGCTTATTGCATTTAGGGTTGCGTGCACATTGCAGCGCCCCTCACCGGTGGATCCCCTTTTCCATCTAGCTTCCAATGGGTAGATCGTGCCGCTTCCCCTCATCAAAGATTACGGCCCCCCAGTGTCTTGAAAGGGTCAGCACCCAACCCCGCTGCCTCCTCTCATCAGGGCAAAATCTTAAGGTCAGCATCCAATCCCCACTGGACTCCTGCTTATTCTTCTCCTATTCTCCTTTGGGCATGCAAGCTAGCATATAGTTGACTGTTGTCATTTAGGAAAAGCTTGATTCAGGTGACACACCATATATCAGAGACACGTAATAAACGCCCATCTCTGATATGGTTATATCAGAGATACGCAATGAAATGACCATCTCTGATGTGGACATAATCAGAGACATGCATGTATGCAACGAAATGACCGTCTTTGATTTGTCCATATCAGAGACACGCATAGCCATAACCGTCTATGATGTGGTCACTTACTAGAGACGGCTATGTATGTAGCTGTCACTGATGTGCGATATCAGAGATAGTGATGGGCCCATCGCTAATCTTGTTTATCAATGACAATCGTTTGGCCATCGCTAGTGACTCTACATTAATTAGTGACATAAATTTAGTGACGATCGCTATGCACATCTCTAATATGGGAAAATGACCGTCTCTGATGACCCTTTCTGTGGTAGTGTGCGTGGCAAATGATCAACACTAAAGCGACTTATTTTCAGGGACGGAGGAAGTACTATACTACAATAGCATTACGCATGAGTAAGGTAGGGGATAGTGCTTATTATCTTTGATTAGCTTAATTTTATGGTTTTATTTTTATGATCTATTATGCCTCTACTGTGGGAGAAACCCGAAGAGTATGTGCTGTATGCAAAAACTGCTTTTGCTTCAGCAGCTCTGTAAATTCTGTCACTTATGTCAATATTTTTGCTCAAAAGATTCTCTTGGTCAAACTCTGAGATTACCCATTTTGTTGGTGGTGGTATTGATATTATTATTAGTAATACTTATATATTTGAAATTGGCCTAAGTGGATGCATCTTTTTCTAGGCGAAAGATGATTTATATTAATTCATAGATGAGCACATTCTCAAATTACAAACAAACTGAATTATAAAGCTAATACATCCAGAGCAAATTCCTTATTCGCCCTTCAAAATTTATCCATTCCCTTATTTACCCTCAAGATTTTTCTCTTCCCTTATTTGCCCTTATTCTAAATTTGCTTCCCTTATTCACCCTAACCAATATATACTAATAGACCAAAATGCCCCTGAAACTAAGTAAAATTTGATATTATGTGACTACATCAAACATAACAAAAAGATGATTTCAAAATAATATTTTCAAAATATGTCACATGGAAACATATTTTTGAAATCATCTTTTGTTATGTTCGATGTACTCACATACTGCCTGAGTTACTAAATTGATGTCGCCGTTGACTTCTAAGTTCTAACATCAACTTCGACCATTCGCCTTATTCAAAAACTTAATTCAAAATGTGTAAAATTTTAAGTTGGGATTCAAATAACTGTAATTATAAATTAAATTATAACAAAATATATGATATTTATCAAAAAAAATTTGAATAAGAGAATGGCCAAAGTTGATATTAGAAATCAATGGAAACATCAATTTAAGAACAGAGAGAGAACAAGTTTAAGAATATTAAATTTTATTTTCCTTAGCTTCAAAGATATTTTGATCTTTTTCAACTTAGATGGATAAACAATTTATTAATACATATTTAAGAATATTAAATTTTACTTCGAAAATGCTTCAGATGGCAGGTAGAGGCAAAAGACACTAGTTTATCACCACACTATCAGGCTGACCTGTAAGGACGTATTATGGGGGCCCTCCATGTCAGGAGAGGTAGCAGGTGCGAGTGAGTGATCTACTAGCAGGCTACTTGGAGTTAAAGCGGGGGCCTCGGGTGCGCTCCTGCTATGCTCTGCCACAGAGAGAGAACACATTAAATTTGTGAAAATTTTGTTGTTATGATTGTATTGTGATACGATGATGACAAGTAAATAAGAAAAAAAATAAAAAAAAATGTAGAATGACAAGTAATTTGAGAAGTACTAAATAATTAAAAAAATAAAGTCTATGTAACCCCTAAACTATGATTTGATTTATTGTACCATGCTAAAACAAGATTTTAGATCAATTTACCCTCTCATACAATTTATCTTTTTTGTTTCTAAATACACAAGCATAATTTTAAGATCAAACTTTACGAGATGATAAAGCACGTTATAAAACATGTTTTAAAATGATTACAATTTTTTTTCATCATTATTTGTATAGGGAGATATATTTAATTGTAAATTAATCTTTAGGATATAAAACTACATGCAAAATAATGGTAACAAATTTAAGACATATTTTTTCTAATATGTGTTATGATGTGCTTTATCATCTGATAAAGTTTCAT
>BCLG01001686.1:50791-67111 GCA_001602295.1 Zoysia matrella | reverse complement strand
GGGTCCCAATTTTTCTAAGGATAAAGTTTAAATTACTCCACTCAAAATAGTCACAGTCTAAATAATTTTTTAAACTATGTTTTGATTCAAAATGTGATTTTAAGTCAATTTACCCCCTCATGCAATTTATCTTTTTTAATTCTCTTTACAAAGTGTAATCTTAAAATGAAACTTTATCAGATGATAAAGCACATCATAATACATATTAAAAAAATATATATTAAATTTGTTACCATTATTTTGCATGTAGTTTTATATCCCAAAGATTAATTTACAATTAAATATATCTCCCTATACAAATAATGATGAAAAAAATTGTAATCATTTTTAAACATGTTTTATAAATGTAGAATGACAAGTAATTTGGGAAGTACTAACTAATTAAAAAAATAAAGTTCACATAACCTCTAAACTATAATTTGATTTATTTTACCTTGCTAAAATAAAATTTTGAATCAATTTACCCTCTCATGCAATTTATCTTTTTCGTTTCTAAATACACAAGCATAATTTTAAGATCAAATTTTACGAGATGATAAAGCACGTTATAAAACATGTTTAAAAATGATTACAATTTTTTTCATCATTATTTGTATAGAGAGATATATTTAATTGTAAATTAATCTTTGGGATATAAAACTACATGCAAGGCGGAAAAGGGGGTAAGGGCAACGCTGCGTACCTGAAGATTGCCAGAGGTGATGTCTGAGGGCGAGAGTGCGTCTGGATATGCTTTTGATCAAACCTATATACTTAGAAGAGTGCCAATAGTTATGACTTTAAATTGTTATTTATACATCTGTTATGAATTATACATATTTGGACATGGAATATGGCGCTCCATTCTCGCACCCCACCCGCTCACCCGCTGTCGCCCCCGCCCTCGTCCTCTGCTCTTCGATCCATGGAGTGCTCGTGGATTGAGGGCTCTCAAGACTCGTCCCTCCACCATGACGGCCTTCTCGAGTCATGACTCTTTCCTCGAGCTACATAACAATCCTCAATTGGCGCAACTTGTCCGCAGCTTGAGCTTCCAACCGGGTAAAGATTTTCAAGCCCATGTTCTCAACAAGCTCAGTTGCTCTGTTCATCATCTCTCCTCAAACCCTCGTGGTGGTTTTCTCCTCCTCGCAGTTTTTCACTGTTTCACTTTTCGATTGGATGAAAATTCAGTTGCTCTTGCTCTGCATGCTTGCCTGGTGGTACCCCTGTGGGGTTTCATGTCTCTTACCAACAGGATCGTCATTTCTGTTTCTCGGTTGCTAACAAGCATGTGGGCTTATTGGTTACTGGTCTTTAGAGAATCATCACACCCACTTTGATGTTTACTTCCATCTTTGGAGAGATGGAGGAGCTGATTTTGAAAGAACCTCGTCGTTGGGAACAAGAAGAAGCTTCTCAATGGACCTTAGTGTCATCTTGAAAAAGGCGTTCTAAATCCCTCAAACGTGTTTCCTTCAGAGAATTGATTGTTTTGGATTCCCAGCTAAGTTATCTTCACCAAAAGTTGCCTCTCAGTTCATCAAGTTTGGTGATTTCACAGTACCTCTTTCCACAATTGCGAGTTCTAATTGCTTTGGTTCATGGTCGGCAAATATTTCAAATTTCAAATCTCTTTCTCTGGCCAAAGAGGTGTTTGCTAGTCCCGAGAGTTCTCTTTGCTTAGATACCTCGCAAAGCCAGTCTAGCTTGCAGACATGTCAACCTCAGTCGATCTCTAAGCAGCCAACTCGTTCTCTTAACTCCTGTTACCGTTGCCTAGCAGTGGGACACTTTGTCAGGGACTAAAGGGACAAATCTGATGCTGGTTCTGCTTCAACTATGGGCACAAGAAAATCCACTATTTTAAATGGAGATATACCTTGAAAAGACACTGGACGCCTCGGAAAGAAACCAGTGCCTTAGCTCATCATCACGCGCCGAAG
This sequence comes from Zoysia matrella, assembly GCA_001602295.1. NCBI lineage: Eukaryota > Viridiplantae > Streptophyta > Magnoliopsida > Poales > Poaceae > Zoysia > Zoysia matrella. The sequence goes on along the minus strand of BCLG01001686.1, from coordinate 65,186 downwards.
GGAATCATTAACCTCAAAAGTCAAAATTCAACACTCTTGATCAAACACCTGGACAAATTCTATAATAAGCGAAATGTGCCTTGGGTTAACTTAATTTGGAGTAGCCATTATGCGTAAGGCCAAATCCCGCATGCATCAAAGGAAAGAGGATCCTTTTGTTGGAGAGATATCTAAAAATTTTGTGATCTTTTCAGAGGAATTGCTCAATGTAAACTGAGAGATGGATCAACAGTCTTGTTCTGGCTAGATATCTGGAATGAGCACATCCTACATTATAAATATCCAAGACTTTTCTCCTTTGCCAAGAACAAGAAAATTTCAGTAAAATTTTTCCTCTTGAGACAGGATGAGCACACACTTCTTTCTCCCCTTATCAGAACAAGCTTATCAGGAGTTTTTAGACCTTCAGACTTATGTTCAACATCTTCAAGCACAAAACTCAGATTCTAAAGACCTTTGGCACTATCTTTGGGGACAGTCAACTTATACATCAGCCAAGTTATACCACTTTGATTACAAAAACCTCACCCCTCAACCGTTCATCAGGATATAGGACTCCAAATGTAACAATAAGCTGAAAGTTTCATCTGGCTTCTCCTGATGGATAGATTAAACACAAAAAACATTCTCAAAAGGAAGCACCTAACCATTGAAGGGAACAATTACAACTGTGTTCTTTGTTCACAGAACAGGGAAGAGACATCATTTCACCTTTTCTTCTCTTGTCCCTTCAGCCAACAATGCCGGAATTTCCTTGGTTTACATTGGGATATTCATGAAGAATTCTTTGATATGACGGTATATGAAAGGCAACAGCAATCCCTATCATTCTCCATGGATATCTTTATCATGGCGGCCGGGCACATCTGGAAGCAGCGAAATAACTTCATATTCAATAGAAGCCAGCCTACTTTTGTAGCTTGGAAACTAGCTTTTAGAAATGAAGTGATCCTCCAGGCCAATAGATGGAAAAGCTTGTAATCGTAGCTCTCTGCTTGCCTGGCTTGAACTCCATAGTTAACTCTCCAGGCTCCTTTTTTGTTCTTTTGTACAGCTCTGTTTGGTTTTTTCTTTTATATATATATATATATATATATATATACCACATTCCCCCGTTGTACAGTTTCAAAAAAAAATTATACATATTTGGTGTTGTAGATGTTGGTACTTTCTCAGGTGAGAACTTCACGCCACTTGCATACCTACGTGGTATGATGGGCATTATCTCAAGCAAAGCGTATGCAGATTTAATTACAACGAAAGACTTAATAGGAAATGGAAAAATTTAAGTCGCGTAGCGTTCTCCCAATTTGCTGTTATGTTGTACGGAAGTGACGTGAAGGACCCATGACAGATCAACTAGCAAGTGGCTTATAAAAATATAACAACTCAATAATAGAGGTGAGATTGAAGTCAATAATGAGAGAGCATGTTGACAACAGGGTGTCTAGACAAGAAAAGAGCGCACCAAAATTGTAGCAAAACACGACCAGGACCTAATAAGCAGCAACTCATGGTCGAATCACCCCTATTTTTATAAAAGGGCAGCAGCATACCGTAACATTTAATAATCACAACGTTTTTAAACCAAGGTAGCAACAACCAGAAAGGTGGATCTGGAAAGTACTCCATTCGAAAATATTACTCCTTATGTTCACTTTATAAGTCATTATAGCTCTGCGAACAAATTAAGACTCTGTTCAGTTTATAAGTAATTCACTGGGATCAAAGGGGAAAAGAAGGATTAAATTCTAATCTAGCTGGCAAAGGAAAGAATCCTTCTCAATCCAGGTTGTGGCAGTAATAACCGAACATAGCTTAAGGAGAATGTGCAAAAGTATGATACACAAGAATGAGAAAAATAGAGATAGATATTTATTGAAAATAGAGAACATGTGTATTGGAAAAGAGAAAGATGTATTGAAAATTGAGAATGACAAATATTGTGGAATAAAATTTAAATACTAGAATGACTTATAAAAGTGAAATGAGAGAGCAACATTTATATGTTTACTTAAAGTTAAACTTCGTTAACTTTGATCATCCATAATGGAGGACTTATAATATTTTATTGTATATAAATTATGTCATTAGTTTCATCATGAAATAAAATTTTATAATGTATTACTCTTTATATTATAAATTATTTATTTTTAGATATTATTAATCAAAGTCAAAAGAAATCAACTTTAAAAAAACTCAGAAATGTTTACTCCTTCGAAATATTGACACGTTGACTTCCAACACAATCTTTGACCATTCGTCTTATTTAACAAATTTGTTCAAACATGTAAATTATTAATAATGTTCTAAATACTTTTAATAATAAAGAGAATTATAATAAAATATATAATAATTATCATACATTTTTAAATAAAATAAATTAGCAAATATAATGTTAAAAGTCAACGGTGTTAATATTTTTAAGCTAGAAAGAGTATATTTTAGGATGGAGGGAGGAGAATAACTTTGTTGTACATCGACTGAAAATGTGGAAAGAAAATTTTAGTTTTATTATTTATATTTATTAAATAGTTAAATGTTCAAAAAAACTAGGAAATGTGCTAATGAGTACGGGTCTTTTTCACCATATATAGGACAACAAAGATTTTACCGCACAGGTGCAAATGCAAAGAATAAACAAAGAAATCATCAGATTAAATCTAGAGTATATTTATTCAGATTATAATACATATGGTGGTTCTCTGGATAGATCCAGATCCAATCTGCTCGCGTATCTTAAATCCCACTTGTGTGCTCGCTTTATTACTGGAGGGCTTTGAATTATCGTCGACACTGCTCTATTTACTGACTTAAAAAAAAATTCAAAAGAATAACACCAAGATGCCATGTCACTGTCTTGCCCTGGTTGCCAACCGGCCCACATGGCAGCTGCGACTACATGGCAGCTGGTTTCGAAAGGAAGCTTACCGGCGCCGCAGGTTCACACACCGCACAGGCACAGTCAGCTCTCTTCAGTCTTCGGTGCGGTCCGGCTTGAGTCCTTGACCCTCCATCTCCACCCACGAAAGATATTTCCTTTTTCCTCTCTCCTTCCTCTCCTCTCCAACTGCTACGCTCCTCCGGTTTCTTGCTCGCTTTATACTTTCTCAGGCTGTTGCTTGTTCCGATCTATGCATCTCCTAGTCGCCTGATTGACCTTGAAATCGAGACATACAGATTTCTTGCTCGGATCAGATGTGTTTGTCCTCATTTTCTTGCCTTATTCCACAGGTTTTGATGTCCAATCACCCATAGGTTTTGTACTTCCGCTCCTGCTTGATCTGTTGGTTGTTTCTTGCTTTCTTGTCCTTGCTCAGTGTTCATGCTGCTGCTTCTCGAGCTGCCTGCCGTAGAATTCGATTCCATTTCCTCTTCTTGGATGGTCAGAAATTACTCGTTGTTTCTGCTTTGTTGGTGATGCGAAAGAGATAGCAAACTTGGACTCCGATTCTTGGCTTAATCTGCTTGCGCAGGACGAGATCTTTGTGAGTTGTATAGGCGATGTCTTCTCATACTCTTCTCCCTGCTTTGCTCGCCGTATTGGGCCTGTGCTGCTCGCCTGTGGCAATTGCCTCCATCTCCGAGTCAGCCCTTTCACGGGCAGCTTGTGGAGGCGACCAGATTGCCGTCTTGGACGCCTCTGATGGCCTCCTCAATCTATCAGTCGATGGGGTTTTGGTGCAGGATCACGTTCTTGGCTGCGAAAAGCTCCGGTCCTACTTTTTGAGCGGTTGCCTCCGCTGTAACCAGCTGTCGGATGCATGGAGGAGTGTGGCGAAGCAGTACTGCAGCGAAAGGGGCATATCGAGCCATGGTAAGTTGGTTCTTAAATGTTGTTTGTTGTCTAGTCAGTTGAGAATTGGACAGCTTGCTTTGTTCAGCTTGCTACTGTTACCCGATTGTAATACAACAACAGTGCAGATTCAATTTTACGCTTGCTGTAGGCGTTTCTTTAGGACTGGTAAGAAAGATATGGTTTCTATGTGTACTTGTAGAAGTTAGGCCATATGGTGGCAGACTGTTTCTCCTTGTTCGTATCTAAACAATGGGGAAAGGGATTTGTTAGGTCTCTGGCAGGTAACGTCCCTTCTGTTTGGAAATTACATCACATAATGGTATTTGGGTTGTTGAGAAACATAGGACAACAGATATATTTTTGTAGCATATGAATTTATTCCTTTGTTTACATTTTGAAATGCTTAATTGATGTATGACAAGGTGTAGGGTCTATCAACAACATGTGTTCTGACCTTTCTGAACATTATGAATGTTTTTCTTGTTTTGGAGTGTCTGTTAATTGTTTCCTGCAAGAGCCCTCGCTTTGACTCATAAGTATGCAACTTGCAGATAAATAAGAATTGCTTGCTTCATTCTCCTGATTTTATTTTCATCCATTTGTAGTAACTTCAGCTCAAGATATACCAAGGAAACTTTTGAAGCCTCCAGCAGCTCATAGTGACGAAATTCATTATGACCCATGTGGAAATATGAGTTTGAATGAAAACGATCAAGAGACTGGTGATTCTTCAGGAAATGGGGATCATCTCCTAGCAATTCCAGGTGTCATTCTCGTATGCTGTGGTCTCATGTTTCCATGCTTTCATGCCGAAAAGAAAGAAGCCAGCAGGCATAACATTGCAACAATCCAGCGCAATGCAGGTGAGTACATGTATTATCTGCATTTACTGTTTTTGGATTTTGATATCAAAAATCCAATCTTATGGTCTACTTTCCTTAAAAGTATTGACTGTCACCTGAAAGTGCTAGAGTTTAAGCGCACCAAATGATAGTTGTCTGGACTACATGTGATTAAATTTGGATTGCTGCTGTGATTGTTGTAAAAGTGTCTATCGAGCTCTACGTGAGAATTTTCTTGTTCTAAACTAGGAAAGAAAAGTTTACAATGTCCTTTCCTTGAAAAAATTGATGTCTTATTATCTTCTCCTATAATTTCCCTTATATCTTGAATGAAAGCTCATCTGATCCTGCTAAACTTTTTGAGATGTAATTCTCTTGTGCATATTTCTTTTCATTTTTTGTTAAAGATGTCCCGAATTCATTGTACCATGTACTATGACCATGATTTGGGTCTTATTCATGAATAGAAGACCTGGCTATTAATACCTTGAACTACACCGCTTATGTAGTTATTGATATCAGGATCAGGATTTAATAATGCTCTTCTTGCACTGGTTTGTAGCTAGGTTTATTAATATTAATTGCATGTTGAGCTTCATATGAATGGATATTAAAGTAATTCAAAGTATCATATATTTTGCCAGGTCCTTAATGAGTTATCAACCCAACTATTTAAACAGTTCAACTATTATTCCAGTTTCATAGCAATTCACCTATAATCACCTTCAAAATTAGTAGCCATCCTGGATGATGATGACATCTACATTTAGTTAGTTTCGACAAAAAAAACTAATAGTAATCTAGAAGAAAAAAATAATAAGTTCGTTCCAATTTGAAGGCTCAGTATTGATAGCTCCTCTCTTCTGTTTGCTATCGTTGTATTTCCATACTGTAAATCAGTACGCTTGGATGCCACTGACTTTATCAAGGTGGGCGTCTTTTGGTGTCGTGCAGCTCTGTTACTTGCTTTAGATCTCTTGAATAATGTGGCAGCCACATATTTTTTTTTAAAGAATGTTGGAATATTGTCCTTAATGGCTTGTGCTTTCAGTTGAATCATATCACTCCTTTGAAGTAAGCACATCATCCGAGAAGATCCCACCGACTCCACATCGAATACCTCCAAGTCCATCTAGATTTGCACCATCTCCACAAATAGCTAGAGTTGGATCTGTGAACTTAACCATCCAGCAGGTCCTCAGGGCAACTCAAAACTTCTCAGCTTCTTTTAAGTTAGGTGAAGGAGGATTTGGGATGGTCTATAGGGCTGTATTACCTGATGGCCAAGTTGTTGCGGTCAAGAGAGCTAAAAAGGTAGTTCAATCTTGTGTTTCTTATCAGCAGTTTATATCTTTTACTATATTTGGTTCAAGATTTTTATGAATGATCTTTATTTGTCCTAAGCTTAATAGCTCAAACAGCTCTGTTAATTTTTCTGGCAACTACGAACTAAGTTTTTTTTTTTCTGTCTTTGCATAACAAGCTCTTCCTGTTTCGCAGGATCAATTTGCTGGACCAAGAGATGAATTCAGCAATGAAGTGGAATTGCTTGCTAAAATAGACCACCGAAATTTGGTGAGATTACTGGGCTTTACTGATAAAGGAAATGAGCGTATTATCATCACTGAGTATGTTCCAAATGGCACTCTGAGAGAACATTTAGATGGTAAATTGCGCTTCTACATACTTTTACACTTTTAAAACCATTTTTAGAACCTCAGTGTTCATAGCTATTCTTCCATTACCATTTTGCAGGTCAATATGGAAGAGTCCTGGATTTTAATCAGCGGCTGGAAATTGCTATCGATGTTGCTCATGCACTCACTTATCTCCATCTTTATGCTGGTAGGCTATATCTTTCTGTAGTTTTTCCTCTCATACATGTCAGTAGGTCACAGCTGCAAAGTAGTGATCCTGTTGCAAATGCTGTTACTGTTGTGCTGTAATTCTACACAATAAATTTTCCATTTTTTCTGGAACGTTTTAAATATTTTTAGTTCAAGAGAAATGTTTGTTTGATTGAATCCTATGGTTTGCATTATGTTCATTAAAGATAGCATGGTTTAGTTGCTCTTTTGCATTTATACCTGATTTCTACCATTTTCTTTTTCAATTAATGTTGAACGAATGATGTTTTCAAAAGATTTAAAACTCCTCTACTGTGAACAGAGAAGACAATAATTCATCGTGATGTAAAGTCATCAAACATCCTATTGACGGAAAGCTACCGGGCCAAGGTGTCTGACTTTGGATTTGCAAGAAGTGGGCCCAGTGACACAGAGAAGACACACATATCAACCAAAGTGAAAGGAACAGCTGGCTACTTGGACCCTGAATACCTGAGAACATACCAATTGACTCCTAAGAGTGATGTCTTCTCCTTTGGCATATTGCTTGTAGAAATTATTTCTGCTCGACGGCCCGTTGAGCTGAAGCGAACTCCTGAAGAGAGGATCACTATCAGATGGGTATGCATGGTTGACCTCTCTTTTTGTTTCCATTAGTTTGGAATTGAGCTAAAATTAGTTGGATATTGTTTTGACACTTAATATTATACGTGATTCCTTGAAAACAGAATAATTTGCTAATTACCTTATGAAAATTGTGACTCCGTGCTTCTGTTTCCACTTTCCTTTGCCCATTTTGACAAAACTGAGCAAAAACTTTGTATATGTCTAGACTTTCAAGAAATTTGATGAAGGAAACACCAGGGAGATATTGGATCCGCTGTTGGAGGATCCTGTTGATGACGAGGTGCTTAAAAATCTCCTCAGCTTGGCCTTCCAGTGTGCTGCTCCAACACGGGAGGACCGGCCGACCATGAAGGAAGTGGGGGAGCAGCTGTGGGAAATACGGAAAGAGTATGGAAGGCGTGTCCGGAAGATGTGAACGTAATGGAGTATCAGCTCATTCAGAGTTTCATTCAACCATGTCCTAAGCTTGCAAATTTTTGTGTCATTGGGTATCTGTTGATACGTTTCTTATCTGGTAGTGGTCTGAACAATGTACAGAGTGAGGTAGCATCAGCTCAATCTGTAACTTTTCTGTCGATTTGCAGTGTACTTCTCTATGAAGTTTTTATTCTTTTAGTGAATGGGAGTCGTTAACATTTGATAAGAGAGTTTAAATCATAATTTTGATTATTTAGATGGTCCTCTAGTAAAGCGTATTAATACATTTGAGTTTTCTAGTAAGAGCAACTACAGCAGCTATAAAAAATTATTATACCTAAATACAAGTTTAGGTGGTTAGTAAATCAGAATTGATATATAAAATAGTGTTTATCTCTAATAGATATTTAAATTTAGTATTTTTCAAAATTTAAACCTATCACACTATTTTAATTTATGTTTTATTGGTTATAGTTTTGAGGTATAGTTAAACCTAAATATTTGTATATGTTGGTATCTAATTTGATGGGCCGGGGGTAGCTAAATTTTAAGTGTTGATATAGGTATCTGTTTAACTATTGCTTGTTACCTCAAATATCTAAATTCATATTTAGTTATTTAGTTATCTCAAATATTTAAATTCATATTTAAGTATTCAGTTTAAGTATTGGCGTTGTTCTAAAGCACGTTTGGATTTGCGGCACTAATTAGAGCACCTCCTAGTAAAACTTATGCTCCAGCGAGAAAACCCTAGCCGGCCATCAGAGGTAAGGACCGAGTAGTCATTTGAAAAACCGTTCAAAATTATATAAAACGTGGTTTTCAGTGAAGCCACCAGTTGACCTTTCGGGTAAAAAAAAAAAAAAAATCGAAAAACTTGAAAATTCAAAAAAAATGGAAAATTTGAAAAATCGAAATCTGGTATGTGCCGAAGAATCAGTTCGTTTTTTAAAATTGAAAAGTTCAGAACCTGTTATTGCTTATTAAGCCAGAAAAATCAAATGTTTTATTATAGCATTTTGACAAAATTTTATCTGAATTTTAATTTTTGAATTTGTAGCGGCTTTTGAAGCCACAAGCACACCACGGCAGTTCTAAAAAAATTAACCTACTAAAAATTTAAGCCCCAGGTCATCAAAAACATCCAACTGTTTCAACTCCTAAACTTAACACTGCGACTGACGTTTGGGTTGATGCCAGACAGTGCACCACCATATGCACTTGGGGGCTTCCTAGTATGTTGCATCGTGTACGGTGTATGACTTTCCACCAGAGTTTTAAAAACCGATAAAAACCGGTCGATTTTTGTAGTTTTAGTGGTTTTTAGTCAAATCGGTCTGATCCGATATAGAATTGGGACTTGACCCTGTAATAAATCCGCGGCCGTTTTTTGTCCAAATCGAAAACTGGACTAGAGCCGGTTTTTAAAACTTTCCACTTGCTGAGCATCTTTCATGTTTAACCTAAATAAGTGTGGACATATAAAAGATTAGTCCATTCTGAATGCTCATCCACGCAGCTTTTGACTGATAAAGTTATCTAACCAGACGCAGTAGTTCCCTCACAGAAACGGGTCAAATCCCTGTTCTTCTCGATCTGCAAATGTTTAGATTGTTAACAAAGACATAAGTGACATAATGTGACATTGAAATAAGAATACTCCCTCCATTCTAAAATTAATGTCGTAATTGATTTATAAAATCAACTTTTACCATTCTTTTTATTCAAAAAATTTGTTCAAATGTTGAGATTTAAATAGCTCTAATGATAAATCAAATTATAACAAAATCTATAATATTTATAAATTTTTTAATAAGATGAATAATTAAAGTTGATATTAAAAATCAATGACAACATTAATTTAAGAACCGAATGGGTAGGTTTTATGTACGGCATATTTCAGAGTGGAACCTGATATGAGATCTTCCTCTTTCCATCTTCTTTAGACTCGGCCTAACCGTTAAATTACCAGAGTTATGTACATGATAAAATAAGTGTGCATGCATAAGAGCATCTCCAACAGTTCTTTAAAATACTTACTAAAACTAGATTTTTGAAGTTAAACTAGATTTAGGAAGTTCTAAAAGATATCGGAAGTAAAATAAGTCCTTAAAATTCATTGACGACTGGCATGCAGGGTTTTAGAAACCGGCTTCGGTTTGGTTTCGGTTTGGACAAAAACCGGTTGGTTAATCGGATTTGCTACAGTGTTATGTTCGGTTTTCGGCCGAAAATTGATCCGAAAACCGGATCTAATCCTATATCAAATCAGATCGATTTAGCCACAAAAACCGAGCTGGTTTCTAAAACCCTGCTGCATGCTGCTAGTTATCCAGATCGAGTTAAGAGGCGAAGTTGTTGTCTTGAACCTTGTGCTTTCTTTTCTGGCCGCTGCTACTACTACTTGTACCGCCTGACGTCTATCACGTTCTATCATTTCGCTTTGGACACAAACTTTTTTATCATTCACCTGTACATCAGTCATAATTTTTCCTACGCAATATACGTGAACAATGACCAAAACAATGGAACGATGACGTGAACAGAGACATGAATTAGGATTTTGAGGTGAGAACTGCCGATTTCACCATTTCGGGAACTCCAACGGGGTCCCCAAACTTAAGAAATAAAAGACTCTATTTAGGAACTAGGTATGTTTAGGACCCGAATATAGAAAACTATTGGAAGACTATTTTTCTAATAGTTTTCTAAATTTTTATTTAGAGACTTAATTTAAGGAACTATTAAAGATGCTCTAACATTTACTAGGTAGCAAGGTTTTAGAAACCGGCTCTGATCCAGTTTTTGGTTTGAACAAAAACTGGTCGGTTAGCCGAATTTGCTACAGTGTCAGATCAGATATCGGATCTAATTCTGTATCGGATTGAATCGGTTTGGCTGAAAACGGCAAAAACCAGCCGGCTTTTCGCCGGTTACTAAAACGGTAGAAGTGCCTTCTTATACCCTGTCTCAGTGAAACTTATAGCGAGAAATAGATAGTGAACTGGAGTGTGTGGTTTTAGGTTTGGACACAAATAAGAAGGATGAAAATAAGTAACGGATGACTGAAAAAGAGAGAATTGTGTATAGAAGTGAGAATGATATTTTTTTTAGAAATTTAAAATCCTGAAATGACCCATAGGATAATCTTGGAACCTCTTTAGTGGAACCAAATGAACAACTCCCTTCGGTATTAAAATATTGACACTATTAACTTCTATAATCAACTTTGATCATTCGTATTATTTAAAAAATATAATACTATATAATAATTTTATTGTAATTTGCTTTATCATTAGTGGTATTTTAAACACACCTAATAATTTTACACATTTGAACAAATTTTTTAAACAATGAATGATCAAAATTAATGTTAAAAATCAATCATATTATTTTAAAATCAGAGGGAGTAGTTTTTTAAATGAGTGCTTCAGAGGTTAACCTAAGAGTCATATATTTTCAGCCTCTACCTTTTGCATATTTATAGAATTCATCTTCAGATTCTGTAGATGTAGTAGCACCACTTATGTAATTGTTTGAGAACTTAGCTGGGAAAATATTACACAATCTGGAATAAGTAGTTATGACTGAGGAACATGAGATACAGCTTCACGCCCTAGAGTATATAGAAAAGACACATTTAAAATAACAGGAGTGACAGTTACCTTTCTCCTTTTTCTTTCTTGTTCCTATTTTGCATTTGAAATATGACTCTGTCAGTCCTAGGATCCACGAAAGGTTTCTATCGATTTACTAAGCAACTGATATTGATCCACAGCAGCGATGCGGACTGCTGCAAGACAATGACAGTGTAATTTTTTTTTTGTGGCTTAGCTGATTGATTGTCAGTTCGCAGGGAGTTTGAACGGAAATTTCTGAATTACTCTACGGGCAACCAAGAAAACCATGGAGAAGCTGCTCAAACTGGCAGAGGTTATGCGTGTTTCACTTTCACCATTTCACTACAGAGAGGAACCGTCTTCCTCCTTCTTATGTTTTTTCATGAATGACTTTTCTAGATGAGGACGATTCATTTTCTTGATGTCGTTTGTCGTGGCCGCCAATGTTCTAACTTTTATACACTAGGTAAGTGTTTTTCTGTTAATCTATATTTATTTTCTATGTGATTAATATCAGATCAGAAGATCAAGAATATAGAGAACCATTTTGGTAGGGATGCATGATTAATTTCACCTTTTTTTTTTTACTTTTTTGAGAGTTCCTTTGCTTTCAAATAATATGTTCCTATGCACGGTCAGTCAGGCCGTCTCTAAGATATTGAGGCCCCAGTGCAAAATGAAAAATGTGGCCCTAAAATATAGCACTTAAAAATTATTTAGTTATTTATTTAAATTTAAAAATATAATTTTTTATAATATTAAAAATATACTAACTACTAAGATCTCATTTAGAATGTCGGATTTCCTTTTATTTTCTATATTTTTCTATAAAATTGAGCTCATTTTTATGAAATTACTGTAAGATTCTATAAAATTTCGTGTTCCAAACCGGGCCTAGTAGAAAGGGGTAAATGTAGTACTCGTAACACTCATTAACATTCATATATATAATTTGATTTTCAAAATTATACTGAAACTCTTTCATAAAAAATCTATCAAGAGTACCTTTTTCAAAAGCAGAGTCATACTTTCTATTTCTAAGAGACATAATAAGTAATTGGTATTGGTACCTACTGATAAAGTAGAAAAATAGTGCAACTTTAAGCCTTCTTTGGAATGGATGAAGCATTTCTATTTTCTGTGATTTTTTCTGTGAAATTGAACTAATTCCTATGAAAATCCTATATATTTCCTAGGAAATTCATTTGTTCCAAAGGAATTATTAGAAATTAGATACTTAACACAACAAAGATAAGGGCTCCTCTAGAACGCAGGAATTTCATAGGAATCTCACAGGAATTTTACAGGAATCAGTTCAATTTCACAGAAAAAACACAGGAGATAGAAAAAATTCCCGCATTGCAAAGGAGGCCTGACAAGGAAATAAAAAAAAAATTGAAGTTGCGATTTGAGGGCACTGATGTTTTTGGAGGCCCTGTGCGCTTGCCCCACTTATCCCTGCCCCGCGACAGCCCTGGGTCAGTGGTACTGAATCAGTTAAATACACACACTACCACTGATTGATATAAAGGAGATATTATTATTAGGGACACCATACAAAAGCTGTCACTAATGATATATTAGCAACGGGCATTTAACATCCGTCGCTGATGTGCCTACCTTAAAGACAACTATTTAGACAACCGTCTCTGATGTGGGTACAACAGCGACGGCCATCAATTGCTCATCGCTGATGTACCGACATCAGCGACGGCTGTTAAACAGCTATCTCTAATGTGGGTACATCAGCGATGGGCTGTTTAACAGTCATTGCTGATGTGGGTGCATCAGAGACGGGCCTGGAACACCTGTCCCTGATGTACGTGGGGAATAAATAATGGCCCCTATGTTCTGCGATATATTGCCCCAAGCACGAGGCCCCCACAACCCTAGCCGCAACCCTCCTCTTCCCTTTCCTCTACCCCGCCGCCGCCTGATCCATGCGAGCTCCACCCGTTGACCTGCACTAGCTCCTACCTCATTGTCCCGACTCCGCCCGACGCTGCCAGATCCGCTGCCTTGGCCGTGCCTCCCAAATCTGGCTCTACGGCGCCCTCCTCTCTCTTTCACGCCTCGTCACCCTTACTCAGTCCGCTCCTGTCCGCGCAGCAGGCCCCATGGTCGGGACAGCCGGAACCCCTCGCCGTTGCCATCAACCCCACAGAGACGGCGGACGTCCCAACCTCCAACCAATGGATGAGGCCTCAGGCTGGACCCGGGTTTGGCGTGTGGAGCCAGCCACTGCCGCCGCTTTGACCAGTGACAATAAGTAGAAGAGGAGCTCGGGGTGGACTGGGTGAGGGAAGGAGGGGAGGAGCCGATGCCTTGGCAATGGACGGGTGGAGCTGGTTCTGCTGTGGCCGATCGGTCACCGGAGATGGTGCGGTCCAACTACTAGAGTCGTTCTAGCTGCTGGCGCTCACTACCACAAAAAAGGTCATCAGAGACGGGTATTTTTTCTTATTAGAGACGCTCCTTATAGCCGTCACTAAATTTACGTCACTTATGTGGAGTCATTAGAGAGGGATGAACGGTCGTCGCTGATACAGTCATTAGAGACGGGCGTTAAAAATCTGTCACTGATGTGCAGTCATCATTAGAAACACGTGTTTAAAAACCCGTCGCTGATATGTCTCAGCAGTGACGCGGTTTGAGAAGCCATCGCTGGTGTGTCTCACGTAACATCCCAGATTTTCGAATTAAATAAAGTGGCGATTTTCCAGAATTCTGTTCCAATTAAATTGTTTGTCCTAATTTTTGTTCCGTTCAAAAATCATTCATTCCGAATTTCTTTCCGTCCATTTCAAAATCCGTTTATCTAAATTCATCCGGTGCCAAAATAATTTAGTCCGCGTAATTTTTACGTTGGGGCTAAAATTATTTTCCGGAATTCTCTAATTAATTTTTCCGATCTCTAGATATTTTATCTAATTAATTTCTTCAGCCTTAATTGTTTCACATTTATTAATTAATTTTCAGATTTATTCCTAACCCTACCTATTTTTACCCTCATATAAAAACTCTCCCGTTCTTATCCCCTTCTCTCCCTCTCCCTATTCTCCAAAATTCCTGGCAACCGTCGTCCTGCACGCGCCTGTGCCTGAGCCGCCTCTCTCCTCGTCCTGCGTCATCGTCTCCTCGATCCTCGCGCCGCTATTTCGGTCTCCGCTGCGCCGTTGGAAGCCCGCGCGCCCTGCTCCACTCGGTTTCCGCGCCGCCCCAGTCTCCGCGTCCTGCTCCCAT
>BCLG01001686.1:27138-42807 GCA_001602295.1 Zoysia matrella | reverse complement strand
CGGTTCCCGCGCTGCAGCGCTGATCCCGCACGTCGTCCTTCGGTCCGGAGATTCCAGCGCCGATCCCCGCTCTGATCTTCTGGTTCGAAGCCTGCTTTCCCTGCGACGCCGTCACGCTGAGCCGCGTCATCCTCGCCTCGATCTCCGCGCCATCAACATTGCCAGTGTAGTACCGCGCCGCTTCTCCGATTTCTAGTTCGCGTCTCTGATCTCCAAGCTCTAGTACTCCGGTTTTCGAGTTTCTGATCTCCGATTTCCAGATCCTCGGTGAGAATAATTTCTCTCTCTTCAATTCCTTTTTCTTTTCCGATTAATTGTTAGATTAGTTGCTAATTGATTCTGCGATTAATTATTTTGTGATTAATCTAATTCCTTGTGGTTTCGATCGTCTACAATTTTTGAAGAACTCCGTTTAATCTCCGATTATTCTCAAAATTGTTCTGCTAATTTGTCTCGTCGCGATTGTCGTGTAGGGTTGTTCCGAGAAATGTTTTGCGCACGTTTAGTCTAGTAGTTTCAATTTAGATTTAATTTCTGGTTTTAATTGTCGCGTAATTAGTGTCTAATTCTCTGTTCGTTTTGTGTTTAGCCGGTGTTCCCGAGGAGGAGTTTCGCGAGCCAGCTCAGTTCGACGATTCGGATCCTGACTTCGATCTCGAGTTGCCAGCCAAGCCGCGTTCCTTGATCACTTTGTACCCAGTATTTTAAACTGCATGTTTTGTTTGCAACCCTAATTTGCATGCCAACTATTTTAAAATGTGCTAGCAACATTCCTAAGCCGTGCCTATTTTCTGTTCCACAAATATTAACCCTAGGATTGCTTTAGTACATTTATTTTACTTTTATGCTTAGCCATGCTTAGTCGCATTTATTTTCATCTCACACCTATCACTATAAAATGGAATTTGTGTTAAATGCTTTTGAACTGTGCTTCAAATGTGTGAGTATTACAAATAACTATACATAACTATTTAGCGGGGGCAGTTGGAGTATGAGGAGCTGGAGGACTTTTGGAATGTCCCTGTGGGCGTACCTGTTGCGGGTACAATGGAAAGATCCGGGCTGTGATCTTTCTGTGAGACTTGTTGTTGGCGTTGAGATTGGAGTTGGTGCCTGCCCCGGCAATTAAGGACCGAGTCCTTCGAGCTTTGTACGCTCAGTTGACAACCATGCACACCATGTTACCCTGTATGGGCAGTTGGCTTGATCTTGAAGCTTGCCGAGACTGGTTGTTTACCCGTGGGTTGGCGGTGTTGTGTTAGTGTGGTGTAGAGCTCTGATTCCTCACATGAGATTGAGATACCCCACCTGATCAGTGGTAGGCTCTTCATAGCTCCAAGACCCGATTGCGTAGGCTTTTGGGATCCTTATCCTGGAGGACGGATGACGCGACTTAAAGCTTGTGGACGGGTCTTGTGTGTTCATCGGGGCTACGACGGTAGTCTCTGATGACGCATCTCGTGGGTCCAAGTGCATAACCTCTGCAGAATTTCTGCAGAATTTTAGTCGATGCGCATTGCCACGTCCTTGTGGAAGGACACCCCCTGAGTTGTGCTCCTCGTTGAGTAGTTTTGTTTTTTTTCCTTCTCTCTTTTTTTAAAAATGTTTTTGACTCCGGCCTTTGAGCTGTAGCCGAGTGTGGAGATTACATCGGCATTAAAATGAACCCCCGTCTGAGATAACAGAGATCTCTACGGAGCAAGATAATAAAATTTGACAAGTTTTAAAATAAAACTTTCTTGCACCCTTTAAGTAAAATAAAATGTTTTAAACTTGCATTTAGCACTTGAGCCATGCCTTTACCCCTTGAAACCATTTGCATGCATATATTGTTGTTAGGTAGTACGCGGTTTACTGAGTATTCGTACACACGGCTTTCTAATTTGTTGTTTTCAGAGGATACTCTCAGCTTCGACTTCGACTACGTCTCTGACGGTCCGTGACGTCCGCTCCTGCGCTCAAGCTAGCCTGTGTAGAGGAGGTTTGCTACTGCTGCCACGTTGATGCTTTCGCTGCTGCTTTTGCTGGATTCACGATAGTGATATATCTGCTCTGAGATGTTTTTGGCCTGCGTGCCGATGGACCCTTTGAAGGATTTTATTCTAATAATTTCACTTTGATCTGCTATTTTCTATTATTGTTTTTTGTTTAATATTTCTGTTATGGTTTCTTGATTGATCGCTTGTGATGCCGTGCTTGCCAAACTCCTGAGATTGGCATAGTCACGGAAGATCGGGACTTATCGAAAGGTAGGAAAAATCCCGATCGTTACATCTCATTAGTGACGCGGTTTGAAAAGCCCATTGCTGATGTGTTTCATTAGTGACGCTGTTTGAAAAGCCTGTCGTTGATGTGTTCCATTAGTGACACAGTTTAAGCAGCCCGTCGCTGATATGAGATCATTAGCGACATGGATTAAAAAGTCCGTCACTGATATGAAATATGAAAATTAAAAAAAAATACTTTCCACTAGTCCTAATGCCAACTGTGGCATATGACCAAATAATGACAATCTCACATCCACATGACACTAAAGAATTTCAAAAAAATATTGATATCATCATATTCTCATCGTAGTATCAACAGAAGTCATGCATAACTATATTCAACACAAAATAGATAGGTTCAGACAAGGCACTGTAATACCACACACACTTGGAATTCAGGCTTGTACTTCAGGTAATCAGTACAACTTTACATAGTGAAGCTCTGAGAAGTGGAAAGCTGCCCGATATCATGCCCTTCAACTTTGTCGAGATTTTCGTGCAAACCAATCGTGAACTCCTCAGGGCGCTCACAGTTACTCGCAAAACAGTCAGCTATCTGCAATGAAAATTTAGCATTGTTAGACTGGATTTGACAAATTTGGACACAACTGGAGATTAAACTGATGGATGCCGTACAATGTTATTATCTTTTTTAAGCATAGTGACGTTTCGTGGAATATTATCGAAAGGGAGTGTAGACTTACATGGTTTGCAAGAGAGAATTCGCTCAACACTGCTGCTTCTGTGCTTGAACCCATAAGCCAGTCTTTCGTTACCACTTCTTTCCTAGTCCGGGTTTGATTGATTAATTTGTCAATTAGGCTGGCTCACTGAGCAGCTTTGGCCATCGGTTATTTGTTCTGTGGGCCTTGTTAAGAATAGCCAAGTGATCAAGTTGATAACTGCCTCATGGCCAACGGACGTTACCATTCACCAACGGCTCTGAATCTTTCATCCTCTATATATACACTACAAAAAAAATGTTTTTTAATCACCAAAGTGTTTGCTCACTATATATGTAATATTATTCACTATAACTATTTTGTCACTAAAAATTTTAGTCGTATTTTAGTCACTAAAACTTTGTCACTATATGTATATAATAACCAAGAATTAGACGGGTTGATAACTAAAACTAAATAGTAACTAAAGAACTCTTGGTAACTAAATGCATTTATCAACAAAAGAGTGTATACTTTGGTTACTAAAAATGTATATCTACAAGAAAATTAAATCTTAGTTACTATTTATCAATTTTTAGTGATCAAATTACTCAGTCACTAAAACTTGGTGGGCTAAAATCTATTTTCTTGTATGAATGAATGAAGATGGTTGAATCATTTGTCTCCCCAATTATGTTCCCCAATTATCTCTACTTCAACACGTTATCAGCACGCTCTCCATAGAGCGACGAAGAAATCATCGTCAAGAACAGGCCAAGAACGATGAACTCGTTGGAAACCGACGAAAGGCATCATGGCCACGAACGAGAAGCAGGAGACACATCTTCTTGGATTCGGCATCGTCATCATGGTGAACCAGAGCCTTCGTTTGTCACCAATTATGACTGAGGGCCTCTGCACAACCACTAATTGCAGTGGTCACCATCAACAACGAGATGAACCAACAGAGGAGGCAAATTGTCCTCCAAATAATCGGGTAACAATATTATTTGGTTCTTCCTGTTTTGCATCAACCTGTTGAGCGCAGCGAATGACGCCATGATCATTCCCAAATTCGTGGCACTTGGCGCTTCCTAGCGCAAATCGGCCTCCAGCGGCGTGGTCGACTTCCGGTGGCCGGCACCCGTTGGCAGCGGTGTCGGCTCCCAAGGCCAGTGCAGAATGGCCACGGTGGCAAACCGTCATCCGCGCGCCTTGCCGGGCTTCGCCTCACGGCCAGGCGTGACCCTCGAGCGCACAGGCTTCTAAGCATGGACAAGTGCTCTAGCCAGCGCCATCCCCACTGACACACACCTCCAGGCGAGCCCCCAGGCGCCCCTGTCGATGCTCGCTAGCGGCCAATGTGCAAGCCGGCGCCCCCCATTGTGCCAGCGCCTCCAAGCACATACGCGGCGCGCGGCAAGCTAGCGTCATGCGCCCAGGCCGAACGGCCCCGCCCTCTACGCGGTAGGCGTACAGATCAATGGGCCCCTGGCCTGGCGCTCCTCGAGCGGCCAACAGCCGCCGTGCGAGTCGGTGCACCCCCTGCAAGACCCTGCCTCCACGCGCGCCGACAAGCGGTTGCTTGAGCGCCAGGCGGCAGCAGCGGACTTGTCCGCCTGAAGCGGCGTCTCACGACCCATGCCCTGCAGTGGTGATGTGTCTGAAAGGCTCAACTCAACATGGTTTTTCGGCTGAATCAAGACCATGATGGTGTTAGAAGATTTGGAAGTTTCTCAAATAACTTTATTTAAATCTCAAAGGCTTACTCACATCTGGAAGGCGAATATTATGCTTATCAATTTTGGTAAACAATTATTCTTGTGATACCAGGCTGGTTACCATATTCGTATAAATGGTAGGCTGGTTACCATATTCATATAAATGATAGGCTAGTTACTATATATATATAGGTGTTATACATGTTAGTCTGCTTATCATATACATGGGCGCTCTTGCGTATAAATAGAGGGGTGAGACGTCATTCAAAACACACAAGTATTCTCTTATTCTCCTCTTCTTTGAGTACTGCGCTGCTCTGTCTTTCCCATCCGTTGCCGATGTGCCATCGACGCCAGGAGAGCAGGTCTCTGAAACCCACGTCCCCTCGTGTCTTTGCACAGGGTAGAAGCCGTATAAGGTTTTTGGGAAGCGTCTCTGCAATTGCTCGCTGTTCGTCTGCTTCCCCTCGACGCCGTTCGACTGCTTTCTTTTCGCTCCGGTCGCCTACTGTATCTACATCGACGGTCTGTTTCGTCTACTATTTGCGCAACTATTTGCGCCGACCAACCCACTGTAATAATGACATGCCTCTCTCTTTTTCCGCTATTATGTGTATTCTGTTACTAGCACTGGAGGGATCACGATTGCTTCGGCAAATTTGGATCGTAGTGCTAGTATGCATCATATGTAGTATTTCGAATCATGTTATAATTAGTCTTTTCTAATTACTGGAATTAATTTAATCATCACTAAAATGACTCCATCTAGGAGAGCAAGTGCTTTGAAGATAGGTGCTGCTGAGTCCCAGGGGGAGTTGAGGAGGTCGACCCGTCAGAGAGTAGCGATCGCTCCTCTAGTTGCTGAGGCGCAGCCACGGAGAGCTCCTGCCAGCAAACAGTCAAGAACCGCGGAGGGAGAGTCAGTCCAGAGGAGCTCACAGCAGAGGACACAGAGGTGTCCACATCAGAGGACTGGTGTGTGTGCGAGGTTTGCACTTCTAGAGCCGAGACAGCTCGCCGGGCCATGGGCTAGATAGCTGAGGTGGAGGTTGATCAGTTGAAGTTGAAGGGCCAGGCCATTAAGGCTAAGAGGAGAGTGGATTTCACGACCTAGGTCCCCGCTGGTAGACATGCAGATGCTGGACAGTTTTGGACAGTGCTCCAGTGAAGGATCTTTGAGGCCTACAGGAGGCAGCTTGCCACTAAGGGCAAGAGCTCAGTGTTTGCAGCTCACAGGCATTGTTCTTTAGAGGCACTGAGCAGAGGGGCTGGGGTTGACATGGAGGAGCACATCTCATAACTATCCGGTCTGTTTAATTTAGTCACCCAGCCCTTGAGTATAGTGAGAAAGTGGTATTGGAGTTCTATGCCTCCTTGTTTATCTCTCCGGATCGCTCATATCTCTGCTTCATGTACAGAGAGGAGCCACACTGCTTTGAGAGGTCCGATGTCCTGACAGCGCTTGATTTCATATCTTCTGAGACACAGATCCACACTCTGGCTCATCTGAACTTTTCACCACCTTTCAGACCTGTTGGAGGGATGGAGCCGAGTGACGAGAGACTGAGTATTGCTTTCTCGCCACCTCAAAGGGAGCATTACTCGAGGCACCCTGTGCGCTTGTCACACGAGGCTCGTGTTCTTCGAGGGTTGCTTGGGAGGTCGATAGCACCTTGTGCTGGCTACAGAGAGAGAGTGATTATGTTGCATAAGTGGCTGCTGTGTTTCCTGCTGAGGCATGAGGAGTTTGATTTGACAGATCTTTTGCTAGCTCAGATGGAGGATGTGATATATGAGGGGACTGGAGCATGCCAGTTACCATTTGCTCTATACATTTGCCTGATGCTGAGGAGAAGGAGAGTGATGACTGAGGAGGAGTATGCTGCAATGCCAGAGATCACCACTCCTTTCAATCCTGCTGAGCCATTCAACTCCATAGTTCTTCAGGTTTCTGCTTCTCAGAGCACCCCTGGAGGTGAGGACATCACAGCCTCGAACGATGTCGACACTGAGGCTCCAGAGGAAGCACAGTTGGGTGCTTGGAGCACAGAGGCTCCAGGTCAGGCCGAGACTTCTACCTTTCGTGCCAGATTAGATGCTATTCAGGCAGAACAAAAGGAGCAGAGGAGGTTCAAAGAGGAGCAGCTTGAGCTCATGCGCCGAGAGAGAGCCGAGTTTGAGGAGAGGATCCGACTCGAGCGCCTCCATGTTGAGGAGCGGCTGCGGATTGAGAACGAGCTCGCAGAGGAGAGGAGACAGCAGGACAGAGAGTTTCACAATAGGTCGCAGCGCACTCAGTTGGAGATCGCAGCAGCTATTTTTTATATGTCTGTCGGATTTGGAGCTATAGCATCATATCTCCAGAGGACTGGTATGTCATCTCTTCTAGTATTTTCGACGACCACGCTGCCAGATCCCCTCCCTTCTCAGCTCCAGCCTACTGCACCTCAGCCTCAGTATTCTTCAGTACCAGCATTCATGTCTGAGTTGCAAAGCCAGAGCCAGCAGTAGCAGCAGCAGTCCATGTTTACCACATTGCTCTCAGCCTCGCTTTCACCGTTTATACCTTTTGAGGTAGCCAGCACAGTTACGACTACTATAGGGGTCAGCGTTCCTGTCACTTCTTCACAGTTCTCTCCAGTTTTCTTGTACTCCATGTCGATTATTTTTTCTGCTGAGCTGAGAGTGTCTATTTCGGCATTGGAGTCAAAGACAGCAGTTGGTAGTTCTCCGCTTGCTCCGAAAGTTCTATCCTTTGAGATTACTACTGCTGAGTCAGCATTGTCAAAGCCACCACCAGAGCCTTCACAGTCAGAGCCTGCTACCACCATAGCCGAGCAGCCCAGAGTGTCAGATGCAGATATCCTGGTTGAGGCCGGATATTCTCTAGAGGAGGCAGCTCAGGCCCTTGCTAGTTCAGATCAGCCTGCTTCAGTTGAGGGTAAGGAGCCATCGTCGACGTCTTCCTCCGGCTTGAGTGCTTTCGACGACGTTAAGCAGCCAGGACGAGACCAGCCAGCAGCAGCAGCTCAGCCAGCAGAGGAGCAGCCTCCGACCATCACGGCACCCACTTCCTCAGCCGCGCAGGATTAGATCTTCTGTAGGAGTTGGGTGAGAGACACGAGGTGTACTGCTCAGAGAGCTAGCTGTCTAGGGGGAGGCCACGGATGGGTAGATAGGACTTCTGGTTTTTGTTTGGCAGATTTCATCGGCTCTTTGTGACATTTTGATGAGCTTGTTTTCTATTCGACTCTTTTAGCTCATTAAGATACACTTAGTTTTTGGACTAACCCTGTGGCTTCTGTGTGTATGGCTTCTAGTGCTTTATCTGTTTTGCTGTTTCTTCGTGCAAATGTGCTCCCGTCTCATTCTCTATCGTGTACATTTCTTTGTCAAACCAGCGTTCTCCCTCTCTACTTGCTTCCTCGGTGCCATGTTTTTGGATGATTAGATGACAAATGGGGAGAGAGAGCTACCAAACAGTGGGGGAACCGGAGGAGAGCGACGCTTCCTATCCACGACAAAGGAGGGGAACTCTTGCAAATTTTTTCTGAGTAGTCATCAAGGTAAGGGGTAAGTGTTCTTTCGAGATGTATTTTATTCTCTATTTTCTTTCATCTCATTTGGACTGTTTGGGAGTCTATGGTTGTCATCAATCATCAAAAAGGGGGAGATTATAAGCTTCATGACCTTTGAAGTCCCTAAAAAATATGAATTGATTTTGGTGATTGAATGAACAACCGTAGGTAACGGTTGTGTTGCAGGTACCACCCCGCTAATTCTACATCAATATGGTGGGTTTCCTCGGTGGATGATAAGGACGAACCCTAGAAGAAGAGTAGCCGGGCTTCGGAGGACCAAAGCTAAGGACTAGCTAGAGAGTCTATAGGATCGCTGGTACTATTAAAGGGGGTAAGGTCATTTGTCTCTTGTCATACAAGTGTTAGAGAGGAAGCGAAGTCAAAGACCGGAGCTCAAAACCAGCCGAAGTTTCATTTCCCAGACAGTCCAGTGAGTCCTGCAAGAGCCAGTCCAGAGAGAGGCTCTCTGGAGTCAATGTGAAAAGTCACCGGACAGTCTGTCGGTGCAGTAATCAGACAGTTCGGTGGGTCAGAAACTAAAGTCCAGAGAAGATGTCTCTGTGAGTCTAGAAGTAGAAGTCACTGGACAGTCCGGTGTCTTATGGAGTGGACTCAGAGAGGGTGTTTCGCAGGCTGAGGAGAAGAGTCACCGGATAGTCCGGTGGTTCAATCACCGGATAGTCCAGTGATTGCATAAAGCACATCCCAACGGTTGTTTTTGGGCTTGGAGCCTATTTAAACTATAGAGAGAGACGTAAACTATAGAGAGGGACGTTTTACTGTGTGTCCTTGATCAAAATTGCTAGAGCCAAGTTGTGAGAGGCCAAAGGACACCAACAAGACAGCACATTGCAAGATTAGAGATCTTTGGTGCTAGTAGGAGAGATAAAGAGCATTCATCCACTTCTAGAGTTTGTAGGGCTTGAGAGGAGTGATCTTTGCCTATTACTCTTGGTGTGGGCAGCCTAGACCGGCTAGGAGTCAGTGCTGGAGCTTCCGAGGAGATTATGGAAGACGACGCCAAGTTTGTACGCGGTTCCGTGTCTCCCGCTTGAAAGAGATACCAAGAGGGAGCGCCTGAGCCTCAGAGGCTTGCTCGAGCGCTTGGGTATTGTGTGCGACAGCCGGGCCGCCGGTGTCTTCAAAGAGCACAAGTATCTCCAAAGATACTTGAGATGAATGATTTGGATTCCCATATCTAAGTGTGCTTATCGTGTGAAATCTAAATTAGATTCCCATGTATCTCCAAAGAGCACATAATGGAAGCAATGACGGATTTGAGATGAATGATTTGGACAAAACCAAATTTAGCTTGAGCTTATAACTTGTGCATTCCTATGGAATGTTAATCATCAGTTACTAATATCCAATCGATATTGTATATTAATTTTTGAATGATATTAGATCATCATATTCAACAATTAATGTAGTCACTTAGTCCTCAAGTATGAATCCGGTTGTATTCATACATTGGATTGAGAATATGATGATATAGAACTTGAAGTTCTATGTCAGTGCCGTCAAAGCATCATATATCTTGTAAAATTGCAACAGGCCTGATATTGCATTTGCAGATAGTTTGCTAGCTCAAGACGCTACTCTACAATGCCACTAGGTAGGAGTCAAAGAAGATATTGACAAATATCTCTACGGCACATAAGATCATCTTGATTTCATCTATCAAGCAAAGACCATTGAACAATATGCATATACTAGCTATATAAATGATCCCCATGCTATTATATTGACTGATGTTACAGTGGAACAAACTTTACATGTGGGTCATTTAGATGACAAGTATTGTTCCATCTATTATTCTCCAACACTACTTATTGTGTATATTGTAGAGAAAGATAAGCATTGACTATGTAGTATTGGTTCTATTGAATTATCAAGCACTGTCTACTAGATAGTGCTACTTGTATTGCTCGGATGGAAATAGGTTACATAGAGCAATATGTATATTCCTCTTAGTCGTTGTGCCCTCATGTACTATCGCAGATTGAGGATACCAACACCTTGCAAACTAAATTTTGTGATATTATTGCAAGGTTCAGGGGATCATCTTCCTGAGTGGTAACCTGAACAAACATCATATTGTACTCTTTTTCTTTTGTGAGTTTTTCTTATTTGGTTTCTCATAAAAAGGTTTTTAATGAGGCGATACCAATACAAGATAATGTTATATCGCTTGATTTTTCTCTACTAGAGTTTTTAAAAGGTGATACCAATGACATACATTGTTTTCACAACTCTACGAGTTTTTCCCTTTAAAAGGTTTATCTCATATGAGTTATTAACGAGATAATGCTAATATATGCTGTACCAATTTCTTCTGATTTTTCTCACTGGGTTTTAAAGAGTTTACACAACATATCATATAAGAACGTATATTGTACAAATTTCTCCTATTTCTCCCATTAGGTTTAAGGAGTTTTTGATAGTATACAACAGATATCTCCTCATATTTTTCTCACAGGGTTTTATTCATTTCACAGTACAATGAAGATCAACTGATCAAGGGGGAGTGTTAAGAATAACCAAGTGATCAAGTTGATAACTGCCTCACGGCCAACGGACGTGACCATTAACCAACGGCTCTGAATCTTTCATCCTCTATATATATTGTACACATGTGAATGAATGAAGATGGTTGAATCATTTGTCTCCCCAATTATGTCCCCCAATTATTTCTACTTCAACAGACCTATTACGTGGGTGCTTTGCATGTTGCGTATTTCGCACTTTCTTGTTGCTTGCCTTGTATTCATGCTATTCCGGGCTGATTAGGAACAGAAATTATAGAATGAGAGTGCTTTACTCTGAAGCGTGATTGCTCTTACCTCTCAGATTCATGAGCGCGCAGCTGAGCACACTATCTATTTTTAGACAAAAGCATTTGCTGAGAAGAACATGCGGGAGCACACTACCTCTATGTTGATGACCACGGTGAGCTGCCTCCTCCTGCCATAGAGTTGGGAGTATAAATGTCTACATCTATTGCTCTTACCTCAAGCAGTACAATATTTGTAGCAAAACTGATAATATGGTGTTTATATTGTTGCCGTGCAATTGTCTAAGGGTTGCCATATTTGATACAATGAAGCATATTAGGCCTGATGTTCTGAATCTGGTGTTATTGATAAGGTAAATAATTTCTATGAATTTCTACAATTGAGCCTGATGCTGAAAGTTAATTTCAGTGATACTTTTGATTCGGATTCTATTTAGATTTGGGAGATTTTAGTAGGGAGCATGATCGTTCCGTTGTTTATACATAAGGGGCTTTTCAATTGCAGGGCATGTGTCCATCCCTTCAAGTTTGAACTCTCCTAGACGGGTTATACCGCACAGCGGCAACTTCAGTGTAATGCGCTCTCCTCTTATCAGGTTCAACACTTCTATTAGCAAGCCATCTCAAATTAAAAGTAGTAACCAT
Source organism: Zoysia matrella (assembly GCA_001602295.1). Classification (NCBI taxonomy): domain Eukaryota; kingdom Viridiplantae; phylum Streptophyta; class Magnoliopsida; order Poales; family Poaceae; genus Zoysia; species Zoysia matrella. The sequence goes on along the minus strand of BCLG01001686.1, from coordinate 31,137 downwards.
TATTCGTTGCTTTCTCATGAGAATACAGATCTGTTAGCATTGATACAAGTTGGAAGCCAACTCTTAGTCTGATGTATTAATGTATTAGTTACAACTCATTATGTAATGGATATTGTAAAGCTTGTAACCACATCTCTGACTATGTAAATCCTGCTTTAGGGAATGTATATTGTAAACCTGGAAATAGATACATAGTATACAATGGAGGGTATTTTTTAAAATTTTTATATTTACTATCAGAGATGGTCGTTTGAACACGTGTCTCTAATAACTTCAAATCAGAGATGGTTGTTCGAACACGCGTCTCTAATGACTTCACATCAGAGACGGTTGTTTGAACACAGGTCTCTAATGACATGACATCAGAGACGGCTGTTTGAACACACGTCTCTAATGATATAACATCAGAGACCGTTATTTGAATACGCGTCTCTAATGATATCACATTAGAGATGTGCATTATATAGTCGTCTCTAATGAGTAACATCAGCGATGGTTGTTTGCTCGTCTCTAATGACTCGACATCAGTGACGTAAATTTAATGATGGTTGCTACCCCCGTCTCTAATGACCTTTTATGTGGTAGTGACACATTACAATGAATAGATTAGTGTTTGTTTTAAAATTATCCTAGCATATTTTTATTAATTGTGTTTTAAAAAATTTTCATGGCACCACACAGCATACAACTATTACTATTAAAGATTCATCTCCTAGACTTTGCGCGGAATCCACCAATCTTTGTGGTTGTGATCTGAGATGTTTGTATTTCCCCTTTCCTAAAGATAGTGAAAACTAAGCTTGATCTTTGTGGTCACTTGGTGAGGTTAGGATTGAGACAAACCCGATCCTTGTGGATCCTTCAACGAAGATAGATGTTGGCTTCTTTGTATAGCTGAACTTCGGTGAAAACTCATGTGTCTTTTGTCTCCTAGTTGTAGTCTCTTTTGTTATTGTTCTAGTTCTTTTATTTTGTTATATCTTTCCATTGTGTTCTGTACTGCTGTGGACTTGTCCGAATCGTTAGGCTGATAAAATTGTTTGTGTCATCTTTTAGTAAATTAATTGCCTACTCATCCCCTTCTAGGAAACTTCCACTTATTTAAATAAAAAAATCTAAAATTGAGGACATCTGCACTCCTTCGTTGACTGGTGGGCTCAATGCTGACAAGTGGGCCCAAGACTGACTTGTGACCCTGTGGTAAAATCTGTGGTACGTGGGACCTAGTCTTACAAGTATGATCTACTCACAATTGGGCCATGTCTTGTGGGATGTCAGGGTGACAGATTGGCACGGATAACATATTTTCCTGCCAACAGGGTCCAATTGTTCCCTTCAATGTTTTGTGATGAAATTTGTTTGTCATGGTTCCATCATTGACACTGTAACTGAATCACCATATTTTTGTCATAACTTTTGGTAACCTATGATGATTTCATTTTTAAAACTATGATGGTCACCATCTTTTTGTCATTAAAAACAAGAGACTTATTAACCCATTGCAATGCATGAATAAACAGCAATAATCCTCATTTGCACAATTATGGTGCTCCTTCAAAACATCATCTCAAATTAGTCATTGATCATCAGATTTCTTGTAGTGATATACGTCTTAGTATGGACTTCCCACATTTGGCTATCGAGAAAAGTGGGATCGGTACTATATAAAACTACTGTGTTCAATTAACGCACTCTTGAAGACTTTTTTACAAGCAATATATGCTTTTAGGTACATATTGGAGTTGCTCTTAGATGCCATGCTCGGATGATCCGCAGCTTGCATGAGAAATGGATGGGATGCAAGTGGGCACCTAATGGGCAGTTGTGGGTCAAGTCTATTTTATTTTATACCACTAACAGTATAAGGTGGAGGGGATAGTTCATTTTAAAGAGTTTCGTACCGACCCACTAACCCAAAACACAAACTTGCATACCTAGAAATAAACATGTACCGCTATGTACTGGTCTTAATTTACGGTATAGATGGCACCAAAGCGACATAGTGTATTATTCATACGTGGGTTACTGATGAGAAAATCACAGGCCGTGTTATATGATAAATAAATAAATAAATAGATACGAATGTGGATGTAGTATTAGTTGGATTATTCAGCATCAATACTTAAGGGGACTAATAGCTGTGGATATATGGTAATAAGTCATAAACATTGTCTGTTTTCAGACGGTGGAATGTGTAGTCCTGTTATACCAGTGCGACATATGTAAATGTGATTTTTCATTGTTAAAATTTATTCTTCTACTTATTCATAGAATAATTATTTAGAGACATGGAACGAGGGCTCGTATCCGTGGACTTAGAGCCTGTTTGGATCCACTATCTATTATTAAAATCTAAATTATGGAGTTAGAAATAATCTAGATTCTAAAAAAATAAGATCGTGCGTTTGAAGACTAGATTATATAATCTGTTTTTTTAGTTTTTAACTTGTCTAATGACATGCCAGCCGTTACTTTTTCTTTTAAAAAAATGCTGCTGTTGGGATTTAGGAAGGACAAAGTCTTTTGCCAGGCATATTTGATTTTATCTGGTTGCAACAGCTAATGCGATAATATAATTTGAGTAGCTAGATTATATAATCTGAAACAAAATTTATCATGTTGATCCACTATGGATTTTATAATGTAGATTATTGTAATATTGGTGGATTCAAGCAGACACTCCATTATTTCAGAAGCTAGAACAAGTTTTTTGTTCATGGAACAAATTATATAGGTAAAGGAAACAATTTTTTTTATATTAATGTAAAAAACATTTTTATAATTATTAAAAGAATTGAAAGAATTCTTTTTAAAATTTCAGGAAAATTATTTATGTTGGTGGAATAAACTATTTAGGATGGCAATTGTATGAAAGATCAAAGACTAAACAACTGAAGTCAAACATGCAGGACGTTTATCAATGACATAAAGCAAAATACCGACAAAGTGTTGACATCAATAAAAAAACATTTGACTTTACTATTGATAGAAGCATAGTGATAAAAAAGACAATTATTATTGGAAAATATATTTGACACATTAAGTCCAACATTATGCAAGGGCCGGCCCAGGCATTTTAAAGGTCCGGGCAAGTTCAGATTCAGGGGGCCCTTTTTTAGCATAATTATAATACATATGATTGTTGTGATAATGATATATGTAAATAGTATCAATAAGTTCTTTAGGTTATCATAATTCAATTTTGAAAAATATTTATGGTTTCTTTTGTGAGTCATAACTTTAAATTTACATTTTAGGGTGCTTATGCATCTCATCGGGGGGCCCTAATATTGGGGTGCTTGTGGCGGTGGCACCTTCATAGGGCTGGTCCTGATTGTGCGTCACAATATACTATATGGATCTAAAGTTTTATCTCACTTTGACCTTATCCTCTTTACCTGCAGCAATAAATAATAATTAGGTGCATGAGAAAGGAAAAAATATTAAGAGAAAGCAATCTTATTTTTTTGAAAAAATATGTTAAAGCAACCTAGCTCCCCATGATGCACTAAAACTATCGACACATCAATGACGCACTAAAATGATAACAGAGAAGCAAATATGGCAGCACATTGTTGTGCGAAATTTGCTGATCCAGTTAGCATTATGTATAGATGGATGAATGTCACTCCAAATGTCCTTGAGGAGGCCTTGATCATTGATTGCAATCATGCTGCTCTGTTATAAGATCTTTTCAGCTTTTCTAAAGAAAACTTCTCAATCTCAATGTCCACTATCCAAAATAACAAGTCACAAATATATATCTTTTATTAAATTCTTACAAATTTTACTCAATTCTTTCCCACATATAACAAAAGAGGATACTTCAAACTGTAATCCATTTCTGGAAATAAAAATACATATCATTGTTCATAAAAGTATAATGAAACATTTATTCTGGCACCATCCAAACAAACAATGCAAAATCCCATCACATATAAATATGTGTGCGTTCATATTCTCATTGAAACAAAACATATTTCTTCCAACAAACAAATT
>BCLG01001686.1:0-14683 GCA_001602295.1 Zoysia matrella | reverse complement strand
GGACTTTGGTTGTACTTAAAGGTAGCAAATTGGACTTTATCCTTAATTAAATCACATTCATATATTAGTGCTTACAAGCTCTCGTCACAAGCCAACAAAATGAGTACATACAAGGTGTCAAAAGGCAATGTAATGCTATGCCAAATGCTCATGATAGTTGAAAGCACCTAGCTAGGTTCAGACTTTCTTTACAAATATAATCCCCTATTCCACACGTTGAATGCATCCATCAAAACCACTTCAGTTCCCATAGCATGCCTCCATCAATCACTTAAAATTCCCATATTCTTGATATAGATGAAGCACAATTCAAGTCCAGTTTGCTTGCCTGAAAAGAAACCATTGAAGAATCAAAACTGAGATAAGTTGGAAAAGTATTAAAACATATATTACAAGAAAGAGAGCATGGCATTTTGCCGCACCTAATGACCCTCGTCATTTTCGGTTTCCACAATATAATACAAATTCATTGAGAATTGTTTTCGTTTGATATTATAGGTAGTTAAAATAGCCGTCGTGTATGACAATGTTAAAAAAATATATCAAAAATCCTGAAGAACTTCAAAATTTCTAAGTATACATCGATACATCTCTAATTGAAAAATTATAGTAGAACAGGGAATTAGGGGTCTGAGTCTGTCGTCAACGCCACATCTGCAGTCATGACCATGATCAGTAGACATTAGTGGAAGAATTTACTGTTGTTAGATATTTCAGGCTAATGATAACGGTTGCACCTTTGAACCGAAAACATTGTGGTTCTAGCAACAACATCATTGATGAAATCCTTTATCCTGTACTTCTCAAAAGTCTGCTCGATGCCAACATACATAGCTCCAAGAACTGCACCAGCTGCTGCATAATTCCCACGCACCTTGGCAGCACTGATCAGAGACTACACTGAAAAAAAGCCTGACAGAGAAGTATTAGTTATGCTGTATTAATAAATGACTGTTGTGTATAATAACTCAACGATATATAATTTTGGCACATGAAGAAACTGTGAACACTATAATATAGGTGCAAGTGATAATATATACTGGTATTGGTAGGCAGCTCCCCCTTGTAGACTTTAATTTATAAGATACAATTCAATACAAAGGATGATATCACTTTCAGTAATGAGGGGATTAAGAAGAACATACCTGTGGTACTGTCAAGAAAAACAATCCAGGTTTAAAAAGGCCACTACTTTTAGTTTTTGCAGTATCCATCGAGGCTTGTTTCTCTTGTTCGAGTACTTATCATATGATCTTCTTCTAATAGTAACCTCAGTGCGTCAAGTTGAACGGTCTAAGCCAAACCTTTTTTAGGTTGAGATTGCTACAATTAACATGGAGCAGATGTAGTCAATACAATAACAAATGAATGTTTGATATTCCAAAATAAAAATTAGGTGTGACAAAGTCTAACTTGCATCCAACAAAGTCATTGGGTGAAACAAAATCTTTTGACACTTGATATAGAAAGAATAATTCGTGATCAGCAGTAAAAACAATCAAAGAAGGTGGCATTTTGAACTGTCATAGCTACCATGGCACTCTAAATTTGATTCTAGCTGCTGCCAATAAATAAGCTGTCATAGCTACCATCAGTTGAAAGTCGAACTGTCATAGTACACTACAGATTTTCGCCAAAAATAATGGGCAAATGACAAACAAATCTTAGGACGCCGGCTCAGTTCTGCGCCAACCGCCTGACGCCGTAGGACTAGGGAGGCACGGTCACGGGAGGCCTGTGTGGGCCCTGCAGGCTAGAAGGACGGCGCGGCCCCTGTAGGCCCCGAGGGTGACGTGGTGGGATGGGGATGGGCGACCCTGGGTGGCAGCGTGGTGGGATGAGAACTAGGGAGGGCGGCGCAGTGGGGGGTTGGGAGGGCAGACTCGGTGATGGCGTGGTGAGGCGGGGTGGGCAGCCCCCATTGGTGGCGCGGTGGGGAGTAGACTGGGGAGGACGGCGTCCTCGGTGGCACCACGGTGGGTTGGAGAATGAGGTGGTGTTTGGATAGACGATGGGTTTGGTTAAGGAAATATGTCGGATGTGATTGGGTCGGTTTGGGTTGGGTTACGGTGTTTAAATTTTCATTTGTTGTTCGGATACTATAGTTTAGTTTAGAATAGGAAATAAATATGAGGTTCACGTATGTTATTTTAATCATCGCTATCTTTTTTCTCAGCTGTTTTTCCAGCGTCTCGCGTCTTTTGCTTTTCCAGCGTCTCGCGTCTTTTGCTTTTCTTCGTTCTCTCTCCTATCTCACGACTGATGGCGATGAGTAAAAAAGAAAGAATTAATTTGAAGAGCAAGGCAGTGCATCGGAAGACGCTGCCGTGATTGCGAGACGCTAGAAGTCAGAAGCAGCTGCGGCCCTGAAGGAGATCCACAAGCACTTGACGACATCAATGGCAGCGACGGAGCAGCTGAGGCAAGTGCGGTCAGCAGCATCGGCTTCAACGACGACGACATCTTCGAGACAGCCATGTGAGCGGTAACGCCGACGTGCCTCCATTTTCTGTCGTAACCCACCCCTCTTGGTGGGTTGAGATCTCTGGGAAATGAGGCCCTTATTTCTCCATCCCAATCCATCCTCATTTCTCTAACCTGAAATCCGAACAATGGATTAGAGCAACCTCCCCCGCTATTTCCCTAACCTGGTCTTCATTTCCAAGAAGCCAAACACCACCTGAGGAGTGTGGCACGCGGAGGGAAGCGGATCGTCATGCTCGTTAGACGTATAGTTGGCAATGTGGGCCAGGAAAAATGGGTCGGCATGCGACCCGCCTATTTTGATATGATCCGAGCATGGTACTCCAGTCTGTGAAAGTGCATCCAAAATTTTCTGTGGATTTTGTGATAAATTATGATAAACAATAGAAGTATTTGATGTCCAACCCTTGGTCGGATTTCAGAGAGGGAGCACATCCTCAGACTTGTCCACGTGTTCAGACTTTGTCCGGCACTAGACATATCCGATTCAAGCCACGGACTCCAAAGAGATGTCCTCTCGGTAGAGCCGGACCAGTCCATCTCCACGAACTAGTCCACGGGCAAACTTATTGGCCACTCGAGCGGACTTCAGAGAAAGAGCACCTCATTTTTTTTTACTTGTCCGCTAGGATGGATGGACTCCAGAGAGGAAGCACCTCAACCAGGATTCCAGAGGGATGACCACTATTCGTTGAGCCTCGAAGTCCGGACTTATCTGGCCCTATGGACTAGTCCATCTCTAAAACTTTTTTGGAAAGCATCTTTTGATTGATCTATATAACCCTTTGTCCTCCAATGTCTTAGAGTAACAAAAAATCTTGAGCCTTATTTTGAATCACGCTCTAAGACACTTTGAGATCTACTGCACTTCTCCCCAAGTTCTTCATTGAAACCTGTAGGGTTTGATCGAAGGAAGAGGAGATTGTGAGTACATTTTTATCTCTCGTTTGCATCGAGCACTTGATTGTTTTCATTACAGTGGTTGCTAAATTTATTACTTTTAGAGATTCATCTACTAGCCAGGTAGGTGTCGCTTGAAATTCATCAAGACTGTTGTGGTGCGATACAAAAGGTTTGTATCACTCTCTTTTAATTTAATAAAGAACCAAGTTGATTGTAACGACCGGATATTCCTTACCTTTCGATAAGTCTCGATCTTCCGTGACCTTATCAATCCCAGGAGTTTGGCAAGCACGACATCACAAGCGATCAATCAAGAAACCATAACAGAAATATTAAACAAAAAACGAGAATAGAAAATAGTAGGTCAAAGTGAAATTATTAGAATAAAATCCTCTAAAGGGGTCCATCGGCACGCAGGCCGAAAACATCTCAGAGCAGATATATCACTATCGAGAATCCAACAAAAGCGACAGCGGAAGCATCAACATGGCAGCAGAAGCGAACCTCCTCCACACAAGCTAGCTTGAGCGCAGGAGCGGACGTCACGGACCATCGGAGACGTAGTCGAAGTCGAAGCTGAGAGTATCCTCTGAAAACAACAAATTAGAAAGCTGTGAGTATGAATACTCAGCAAACCGCATACTACCTAACAACAATGTATGCATGCAAAAGGTTTCAAGGAAAAAGGCATGGCTCAAGTGCTAAATGCAAGTTTAAAACTTTATATTTTATTTTAAAAATGCAAGAAAGCTTTATTTTAGAACTGTCAAATTTTATTATCTTGCCCCGCAGAGATCTCCGCTATCTCAGACGGGGGTTTATTTTAAATGCCGATGTAACCTCCACACTCGGCCACAGCTCAAAGGCCGGAGTCCAAAACATTTTGAAAAAGGAAAGGAGGAAGAAAAACAAAACTACTCAACGAGGAGCACAACTCAGGGAGGTGTTCTTCCAAAAAGACGTGGCAATGTGCATTGACTAGAACTCTGCAGAGGTTATGCACCTAGACCCACGAGAAGCGTCATCGAGAACTACCGTCGTAGTCCCGACAAATACACAAGACCCGTCCACAAGCTTTAACTGACGTCATCCGTCCTCCAAGATAGAGATCCCAAAAGCCTACGCAATCGGGTCTTGGAGCTGTGAGGAGCCTACCACTTATTAGGTGGGGTATCTCGATCTCATGTGGGGAGTTATAGCTCTACACCACACTAGCACAACACCGCCAACACACGGGTAAACAACCAGTCTCGGCAAGCTTCAAGATCAAGCCAACTGCCTATACAGGGTAACGAGGTGTGCATGGTTGTCAACTGAGCATATAAGGCTCAAAGAACTCAGTCCTTAATTGCCGGGGCAGGCACCATCTCCAACCTCAACGCTAACAACAAGTCTCACGAAAAGATCCCAGCCCGAATCTTCCTGTTGTACCCGCAACAGGTACGCCCACAAAGACTTCCCAAAAGTCCCCCAGCTCCTCATACACCATCCTGCCCCTGCTAAATAATTATGTATAGTTATTTGTAAAACTCACACATTTGAAGCACAGTTCAAAAGCATTTAACACAAATTCTATTTTTATAGTGATAGGTGTGAGATAAAAATAAATGCGACTAAGCATGGCTAAGCATAAAAATAAAATAAATGTTCTAAAGCAATCCTAGGGTTCATATTTGTTGAACAGTAAATAAGCATGACTTAGAAATATTGCTAGCATATTTTAAAATAGTTGGCATGCAAATTAGAGTTGCAAACAAAACATGTAGTTTTAAATACTGGGTACAAAGTGATCAAGGAACGTGGCTTGCCTGGTAACTCGGGATCGAAGTCAGGATTCGGGTCGTCGAACTGAGCGTGCTTGCGGAACTTCTCCTCTGGAAGATAGGCTAAACACAGCATGAACAGAGGTCAGATACTAGGTACGCGACAATTAAAATCAGAAATTAAATCTAAATTGAAACTACTAGGCTAAACGTGCGCAAAATATTTCTCGAAAAATCTTACATGACAATCGCGACGAGACAAATTAACAGAGTAATTTTGAGAAACAACTAAGATCAAACGGAGTTTCTCAAAAATCTTTGAAAATTAACCAAACGAAAAGAATTCCACAGGACAGAAAAAAAGCTTTGGATTGCTCTTGCTCTAGACCTACTCTCGAGAGCAGTACGCTCTGGCAAGCTTTCTGACAGTAGCCACAGATCAAGCAGAGCTCTTCTTTAACGATCCCAAGAACCACACGCAGCACAACTTGAGCCAAAACTTCATCTACTACTACATACATAGATCCCTACCAAGGCAGTCAACGGGGAAAACTCACAAACAAAACTACAAATCTGAAAATGAGCTCGCTGAATTTTAACCTTGACCATCAGTGCACAGGTTCCAAAACTAAGCTCTTACTCAAGACTTAATTCCTTTTCCAGAACCTCAACAGCAGCATGCAATCTCTTCTCACGGTCACCAATACTGATAGCATGCGCTCAAACCTAGACCAACATCTCGACATCCACCGGCAACAGCTCCAACTAGCACAGCCAACGAGAACTAAACACAAAACCTGTTGCTCAACGATGCACTGAACAGCAACAAAACAGAAAGACTACCATGGCTAGCAACGCACTGAACGCTCCAGGACAACGCCGCACTGCTCAAACACAACCACAATCGCACTAGCACAACTGACAGTGACTTCAAGTAAAACCAGAACCGGAAGTGCACAGAATAGATAGCTCACCACCGATTGAACAGGGAGGTCGACGCGGGACGAAACGGCCCGATGATGCGAAGACCGAGCGAAGACGCGATGGGTGACGGGGTTGCGGTCCACGCAGGTAAATTGCGAGCAGAGCGGTTCGGGGACGCGCGTGTGGCGGCAGACGCCTAGAACCGGAGAGCGGTTGACGGAAATCGACGTGACGCGTGGAGGCGAGGCACATCGGAACGGCGGCACGGCGGCGCAGGGGAGGTCGCGTGCAGGCGGTTACTGAGTTTCTAGAAGAGGGAAGGGAAATGGAGAATGGGGAAGAGGATAAGAAAGAAGGGGTATTTATAGGAGGGTTTAGATAGAGATGAGGGTATATGGGAAAAGATAATATTGAGAGAAAAATAATTAGAGAAATTATTTAATTTAGAATTTCTGTGGAAAATAATTTTAGTTCCAACAAAAAATCAAGCGGACTAAATTATTTCGGCACCAGAATAATTTAGGGAGAAAGATTTTGAATTAAACGGAACGAAATTCGGAACAAATAATTTTTGATCGGAACGGAAAATTAGGATAACTCGCCGCTTTATTAATTCGAAATTACGGGACGCTACATTGATCTTTGTGCTCGTTTGAAAAGGTATAGGGTAGTGAGAAACCCGATTCTTTGTGTATCTCTCAACGGAGGTTCTATGTGAAATTGAACTTCAGTCAAAAATCTTTATGTCTCTTGTCTCTATTTCATTTTTATTTCTTTTTTCTACTGTCATCACGGACTAGTCCGCCTTGATCGCTCCGGAGACAAGTCCGTCCACTCGGAGTAGTCCATGTCCTATTTTTACTGATCAAATTGTTTTAATTGTTTTAAGTAGTAATTTTTTAGGATATTGCCTATTCACCCTTTCTAGGCAACTTTTCGCTCGTTTATCATTTTGCTGAAATTTAATATTAAAATATATGTAATTTTACTTATTTATGTTTAAATTTAAAAATTTTAATATTATATAATTAGTTTCTAGAATTTCTCAAAGAATAATAATTTTTTTCTTGTACTCCGGACTGGACCGCCACAGCACTACCCGGCCCATAAAAAATCAACCGAGCCGTGCTTGGGCCTGGGCAGTCAGCCCGTGGGCTGGCACGGCCCGTTCCTGGCTGCCTCGGAGTGGAGCGCTGTGGGGTGGGGACTGGAGAAGGGTTGCCGGCTAAATGGGCCAGGCAGAAAATTGTTTTCTGTTTAAAGGTCCTAGTTCTTTTTCCGGCTGACGTAGGATGCTAGTACTAAACTTTATCGACCAATAAGTCATCGTTGAATCAACAATAGCGATCCATGGTTGGTTGTCCACTTCACTGACCTATAATCGGTGGTTAATATCGATCATTAAAAGTGCACTATGATGTAGTGACAGATAGTCAAACATAGTATCTAAAAGTCTTTAGGGATGGAAATAATATTTAATTTTACAGGATCTTCCTGTTGATAAGTTCAAGTGCAAGATCGATTTTAATTTTGAATGAAAACCATTTTCTGATGTAAGCATGGGTTATTCTTGTGAATTCTTATATAATACTTCCTACGGCTTTAAAATATTTACGCCATTGACTTTTAAAATCAACTTTGAACCTTCGTTTTCTCAAAAAAAATGAAAATAAAAAAATTTATAATTTTCTTTATTATTTGTGATATTTAATATATGACTAATAATTTAATACATTTGAATAAACTTTTTGGACAAGATCGACGGTCAAAGTTTATGTTAAAAGTCTGTGGGGTAAATATTTTAAAATCGGATAAGAGTATAATCGAAAGAAACAATACGTCAAACCGGCATCTTTGCTCATCACTATTATCCGTGTGTTAATACATTGCAAAACTGGTAAGTTGTTAATCCTACATAAGAATTCATATTGTATCATCGAGAGTTTTGATAAATAAATTGAAAAATTTCCTAGATTCTATTCCACATTCTATGCAATTTTCTTTAATTTTCTAATTAGATTACTATCGATCTCGCTTTTTCTGGCAGTGTGATGAACATAAAAAGAAGTACAGACTCACAAGGTGGAACATTGTTTATATGCCTAAAGGTTTGGGCGGTCTAGGTATTCAAAATTTAGATATACAGAATAAATGCTTACTAAGTAAGTGGCTATTTAAACTTTTGAATGATGAAGGTGTTTGGCAAAATTTGTTACGGAAGAAATATTTGTCTAATAAACCTTTAACTCAAGTGGTCAAGCAAGCAGGGGACTCACATTTTTGGTCTGGACTAATGAAGGTCAAAGATCATTTCTTAGCGGGTGGGTCTTTTATAGTCCAAGATGGTACCCAAATCAGGTTTTGGGAGGATACATGGATCGGAGACCAACCATTAGGAACAGTCTACCCATCGCTTTTAACATAGTAAGGAAATAGAATGTAACTCTGGCACATGTATTAAGCACAAGGCCACTTAACATCTCTTTTAGAAGAGCCTTAACTCATGATAATTTAGAAAAGTAGCATACACTGGTGACAAAAGTAGCTTTTGTGAACCTTAGTGAAGACAAGGATATCTTTCGGTGGGACTTAAACAAGAATGGTATTTTTTTCTGTAAGATCAATGTACCTGGCTATGATTCAAGAAGGAATAGTGTCAAACAAAACCCCTCTTTGGAATCATAAGTTGCCACTGAAAATTAAGGTGTTCATTTGGTTTCTTCAAAAAGGTGTTACTTTAACAAAAGATAATTTGGCAAAGAGAAACTGGCAAGGGAATACAAAATGTTGTTTCTGTAATTCTATAGAAACTATACAACATCTATTCTTAGAATGCCATAATTTTAGATTTATATGGAACACTGTGCATATCACATTTGGAATTCAACCGTCGGATAGCATCTTAGATATGTTTGAAACTTGGCTACAAGGTGTACCACCGAAATCCAAGAATCAAATTTTATTTGGTGCTGCAGCCCTTTGTTGGGTGATTTGGTTGAATAGGAATGATATGGTGTTCAATAAATCTAAACCCAAAACTTTTTTGCAAGTAATCTTTCATGCGACCTACTGGATTCGAAACTGGTCCTGCTACATAAGGATGAGGAGCAAAATACTTTTAAAGATGGATGTTGGCTCTGGGAGACAGTGATCATGGAGGTTTTTGCTAGGTTCGGATGGAGCTTTAGGAATAGAATCTTGGATTAACTCCGGTTCTGTCCTATTGTTGTTGACTTTGTTTAAACATTAGCCTAAGAGTTCTAAGTTGTAACGAACGGCTTCGTACATTCCCTTGTGATGTAGCGGCTGGAATTTTTTTCCATTATCTAAAAAAAAAGGTGTCTGCTTAAATTATGTTTGTACATATTTGCACAGAAAGCGTCATTCTTGTATTACAAAACACCAAAATGATAAATATTTCATATTTGATTTGCTTATATCCTGATTATCTAACCAAGATAGTCATTATTATACATTTGAGTACATACTCTACCTAGTCTTAAAGCGTCTGATAACTGATCCTCCTCACTTGTCAACTGTTCACAATTTTTTGCCTGTGCTCACCAAGTATGCAGGGTTAGTGAGTGGCCAAGCTCATCGTCAAAGGTTATACCTGATATTTATGGCAAGATCCGCAAACGGGGACTGTAACTGTTCGCATGATCAAGTATGATCTCTATTGAGATAATGAGACATTTGTTTCTTGATATTTGAATTTTGCTAGATGCATTGATTTCTTAGTTTTTCTTATTCAAACATTAATTCGTTGTTCAGGGAACTCTATTTATTCAGGAGGGAAACTGAACAGAAACCCAAGGGGATCATATTTCACAAGTTCTTGTAACTTTTCTCTTGTATGGTGCCAGCGAAGGACAATTCTTTCAAGTTTTGTTCTATCAACATGACACATTAAAATGGTGAAGTAAATCTTAACATTTGTCCTATGATGTTCGTCATCTTTTCTTCCTTGACTGCCACCTCCTGCCCCCTTTCTAAGCTTGTTAATGCTTGTAGGCCAGTGCATCCCTGCAGCTCAATTACCAGCCTCCAGTATTCCAATAACATTTGTAGTGGTCCAGAAGCGGCATCATACTAGGTTGCTTGTTAATAACCACAATGATCATCGCACTGTTGATAGAAGTGGAAACATACTTCTCCACCCATTAGTTCTTCCTACATCTGTTTTTTCCCTGCAAACTTAAGAACCTGTACACATTTGTTGATATGGAGAAATGCTTACTCAGAATTATATTCCTCAGATATTTCTACTAAGCTAAAGCGGCATCATATATTGCATTTTCAGTTCGTATGATATATAATAATATTATCTGTAGTTAATATCTTTTACTTAGATCGTGCAGCGTCCGCAAAGGCATTCGGAGATCATATTTTTTATTATTGACTTTTTTATATGTGCATTCTGATAGGCTTATATGATCCTTTTGAAAAAAAAATTACTAGAAATATTGCATGATTTTGTTGTTTATGCAATTTTTTGTTTCTCCGTTGTGCCATTTTTCTTTTGAGGACCATTCTACGATTTACACTGACAGAAATATACATATACGAAGGTTCGTATTTACATACAAAATGTCAGTCCGTTTAAACACAAAATGTGGCACATATAAATATTTTATATTCCAATGGCGTACCTAGGATTTTACAAAGGGTATGCCGAAAAAAAAATTTACGACTGTACGAAGATAACAGCAGATAATATGGTGGCAATGCCAGTCGCCTGAGGCTAGAGTGAAAAAAAAGCACTGTCCTTCTCTCCCGAAATGACAAGGACGACCACCTCATACTATCAGACTTTGGCCCAGCATACTGGATCTAAGAAACATTCAACCTAAAAAAAGTCCAACTCGAAAATGCATCTTAAGTTCGAACTCATAGAAAAAGAGAGAGAAATATTCCAAGAAAAAAATCAAATATCCTATCACTGCAGACAAAAAGTTCTATCTTTCTGTCAAGCATTCCACTATTTAAAATTAAATGTTTCAAGTATTTTACTTGAAAATTTCAGCAGAACTAGTTATATTTTGTGTCAAAAATACTGCGGAGTAGCAGCATGTAGATGAAAAAGTTATTTAGGTAAAACTCCAATAGATATCAAGACTTGGTATCTAAACACTAATTTAGGTACTTTGGTAAAAAATAGCAGTCCAACATACAAGCTATATCAATATCTAAAATTTAGTTAGTACCATCCCACCAAATTCGGTACCCATATACAACAATAATTTAGAACTGACTATGTGTATTTACTATTAAAATATCAATTGAAATTAGAAATTTAATTAGCACGTGTATTAGAACTAGTTTGAGTTGAAAATTTTAGGTATGCCACGGTTTGCCTGGCCCATCCCCTAGGTACGCCAGTGTTATATTCATACTTGTATGTAAATATTTTCATGGTGATTCTGGACACAGTGCCTATGTTACTGACAGTCAATTCAAGAGAACAAAATTAACATGAGTGTGAGTAAATATTTTTTCTTAGATCATAGCATTAGCACGGGCATTAGGACTAAGTAATAATAAAAATAATGCTTTGTTTTTGTTTTCTATTGTTTCATAAAAACTTTTAAATTATCCTGGTATTATAATCAGATGACATACAAGATCAACAATTACAATATGTTCAGTACATGGAAGAATTTGGATTATCGGGCCTAAAAGGTTCAATCTCCTTGTTTCTGTAAAACTTAATACATTAATTGATAAAATGTTCAATCTGGTTCTTTTACATTTTAGGATTCAGATATGTTCTTGCTATGGCATTGCCATATGAAAAGCTTCAGCAAGGAGGAGTTCGTTCAGGTCCTCCAACAAGGCGTCGGCTTCGTGAGGGGAACCCTGAGGTTCCAGCGAGTCACCCAGAACAAATGCAGCAAGTGTGAGGCTAGGATCGGCCAGCTCATAGGCAAAAAATAAATAAACCTTATACATCTCTGTTCTGTAAGCTTCATTTTGATAATAAAACCAAAAAAACCTGCATTTTCTTTGGTATAAATTTGTCCTTGCATTGAAGATGTGTACCTTGACGTGTATGAAGAGGAAGCTGCACAGTAGGTTCACACTGAACTTCTCTGCATTTCTGTTACGTGTCATTATGCTTGTTTGTGGGTAACTATTTCTGATATGTGCCCATGTTGATCAGAATGTATGACTAGGCTGCGATCCCTAGACGTATGGCAGTGTCCCTGATCTCTCATGCTCTGTTTTTCTTTTCTTAATCATGCAAGCAGTTCAGACATTCTTGCGTTGTTCTGAAATCGAATCATGTTCATGAGTGCAGCTTGGGACTCTGATCTTAACCTCGAGCTCAGCCTAGGCTGCACCGGTGGCAAGAGGGCCGGTGATCCAACCACTGTTGGCTGTTGCCGATGAGGCATTCAACTCCACCATGGCAAGCAGAGGACGAGTCTAATGGTGCTTTAGGGAATGACTAGATAACAATCATCTATTTTCTCATTTAGTTTAAGTCAATTTGTTAGCCAAGTAACGCAATGCTACTTTATAAGGTGGCAGGAACAAAACTGAGTGTTATAATTTAGGAATTCAATCAAATTTCATTTTGATGACGTTCAGAAAAAATAGCTGAAATTATTTTAACTTCATCTAAGTTTTGGTGCTGGGAAAAGGTATGTCACGTTACAATCTAATAGAAAAATTATGGCACATATAAGATAGGTATTTCCATCTAACTAGTCACCTTCTTCGAATTAATATTTTATTTTTAAACCGTAGTGTTAACACAAGCATTATGACTAGTTGCTAAAGAATTTGAGACTTCACTCCCACCCACCACTTGTAATCTGCCGGGGAGAAGGGAAGCTAGGGAGCGGGCCAGCGGCAGCCATCGTCGAGCGTAGGCTCTGGAGCAGTGCGCCAGGAAGCGGCGACGGCTGTGGCGTAACACGCGGTGGAGTTGCTAGCACGTTCTGCGCCTGCTTGGATGTTTTGCAATGAGCTGAGAACCAAATACAGTTAAGATAAAATTCCAACTTGAACTAAAAGATAAAAGGAAACTCCTTATCGAAGCCAGTCCTGGAAATTAGGAGCATCATCAGGTGTCAATTTGTCATCGCCATCTCTGGACAAAAATGTCATAAAACAATAACCAGTACCTGTCAAGAGTATTAATAATATCATCATGTATTGAAGTTGAAAGGAATGAAATGACGATTCTTTCTATGGGGTCCTAAGAGGATGGAATCAAACCATTTAGCTTCCTACTCCTGTTTCATTTTTTATTTTGGAAAGAGCCTAACTCCCATTGGTGGTGAGGAGAGAGGGGGTCTCTATTTAGCGGTCAGCCACTACAATGAATTTTTAGTTTCTTTTATGAAAAACTCCATTTTGGGTTCATTGATCCAACACGTTATTCTGTTTACCCAGCATTTTTTATTTACTTCAATTTTTTTCAGTTTTTTGGATTTGTTATGCCAACATATATTATTTTGTTCACCCACCATTTCTGCCTGTCTGAATGCCTTTTTAACATTTTTTTTACTTCATGTTGACCCAATATATTTATTTGTTGATAATATATTTCAACACGGTAGTCAACATATTAGTATTTTAATCTAATATCCGAATTTGATGAACAAATATATATCCATTGTTGTGGTATCAACATTTTTTTTTTACTTTGAGACTAGGATACCAAAACCCCAGCCCATTTGAACCAAGCCAACAAGAACCGCCCACTGCGCACCGTAAGACGGAGCTGGGCCGATGCCAGCAACAAAGCAACCTAGCTAAAAGAGCCGGCCTAGGAGCCCGGAGGAGGCCCAGTCTGACCCCCACGTGCCGGAACCGACTATACCTTAGAGCATGCGCAATGTATAAACTCAAATAGGTAGTAGTAATGGGGCCCACAAAAATCAAATAATAGCTATTTATTTTCTCACAATGTTGAGCATATCGCACGGGGTACAGGTGGGTCCTAGGTAGATAAAAAAATCCAGCGACAGAGTCTTCTGGTTCCTTCGCGCGGTGAGTGAGTCACGGGCCATCTTCGTCCCCAATCTCTCTCGATCCCATCGATCTCTCTCTCGTTTCATCCGCGCGAGCACCTCCGATCCATGAAAACCCACAAATCTAAGTGCTGCTGCGAGCTTCCTCATCTTCCTCCTTCCTGCGCAAGAGCAAGCTTGTGGAACCCTTAGCAGGTCAGTTTTGAATCCATCGAAATCCTCAGAAAACTGTTAGATAAATACTTATTTCTCTGCACCGATTTTGCAATCGAGTGCGGAGGATCTATTCATTTTGATCAGTGGTGGCGGCAGCAAGTTCGATCTGGCGCATGGATTTGGCTAGATCTACGAGAGATTAGATTTCTACAGGCTTTAGACGAGCAGAAAATTGGAGCAGTGAATCAAAGTCGGTAATATGCTTTGTTCCAGATAAGTTTACCGTGTTGTGATAAGATATATGGTCTTATATTTTGATCGATTGGTTGCAGGGCATGCTGAATCTTGAGGCAACAATGTAATCGAGCTGGAGCAGCATCTCCATTCCAGCCCCAATGAAATGTGTGCAAGATGGTAAATTCCGAAATACTTTTTAGCATGATATTAACTGGTACATTACAACTTAGT